>LBNU01032306.1:4091-37767 GCA_014162995.1 Artemisia annua | reverse complement strand
TTTATAGACAAGGAACCCTAATACAATAATAAATAAAAATAACAATGCATATCACTACCTAAAATAGCTCATGCATATCCTAACAAACTAATAAAAAACACGGAATAACTATATCCACAGAAATAAATCTTCCGCAGAAACCATGTCATCAGCAGAAACCATCTATAGCTTCAGCAGTAACCATCCGTAGGAACCTGTCAGCAGACTCCATCAGTAGGAACTTCTAAAATTCTCAACAGGGGTCGAGAAGTCAAGGTGACTAATCGATAAACACACACATATAAGGCTATTTGGGTGATAATCCTAAAACATTGCCTTCTAAAATTGTCCCTTCCAAACGAGTCTAGCACATTACTCGTCTATGGGTTTGAAATGATGTAAAAGCCAAGTTCTAAAGTTTACAAAACTACCGGCACACTCAATATTTTGGTGGATTTGGGTAAACAGGGTGCAACTGAATAGGCTAATCCTCACCATATTAATTCAAGGGTTAAATGCGCTCGGCTAAGGTCTATTCTAGTTCGGTTAAGAAAAACATGTCAAAAGTTTAAAATAGGCAAAAATTTTCAAAATAAACTAGAAAAATGAGGGCTCATAAAGTTCAAGATAATTCTACTCCCCGTCCCCCCACTTGAAATGTACAAAGTCCCTTTTGTACTAAAAATTAAGTAAATGTGAAGAGAAGGTAGAATTAGAGCGAGAACTTCCCTGAAATTTGCTCCAAAAAATTAAAGAAGGATCACGAGAAGTCTTCGTGCCTTCAACTAGCCTTTATAAGCAAACTTCATTTCCCTGAAATCACAACACTACCACAAGCATAAATCTAAAAAAAGAGTAAAAATAAAAAGAAAAATCCTAACTCACTTTCGTAGGAATCACGGTTGCATTTAGCATATGCAACAAGCCTTTTAAACCACTTGGTGTCCCAAGTGGACGAGTTAAGTCTCGTGAGGGCTTACAGGGAACATACCTACAAAGTTCATTTAATTACTATTACAAGTTTAGTATGTTTGAAAATATTTTGAAGGATACACCTCAGGGAAGTGTTACGGCGTAACCAAGGAAATGAGTTACGCCGTAATCAGAGAAAACCTGGAGAGATCAGCTACGGTAGGAAGGTTACGGCGTAGTTGTAGTACAAAGTTACGCCGTAATGGCTGATCCGAGAGTATCAGTTTCTGCAGTAAACAGATTCTCTCGCTCCTCCATGCTCTAATTCCTGCAAAAATATAAGACAAACATACAAACCAAGAAAATTAAGGATAATACGGGTTGTCTCCCGTAAGAGCACTTTTGTTTATTAACGAGTTTTTAAGTTAGACTCATTCCCACGGTTGGTTGCAGTTGTGTCAATTTGGCTCCGCTAAATTCCCAGGCACGGATTGGCCGGAACCAAATCGAGGGTTCCGGCCCCTGTATCGATTGGTTCCGCCGTCCTGCAGAAAATTTTTTAAAATTTCGTTTTTATTTTTCCAACAAAGATTAGGATACATATTTACTTCTAACATCTTCCTTACTGCACATTGTGCATATTAGAACTATCTTAGTCCTCCTTAGCCAATAGAACATCAATTCATGCCAAAATTTCAAAAATTTTAAAATAAATCCAAGGAACCTTTCTCTATAAAGGAAGGAACCCTATTTTTGGTTCCTTGCAATACGTGGAACTCTGAATCATAAGATTTGGTGATGATTGCATGCCATTTACTGCATATCCACACTATATTACTCAAACTCCACCCATTGGGTTGACTTTCTTGATTAGACATCCATCTTTAACACCTCCAAATAATTAGGAACAACCATTTCTCTATGGTTTTGATGCGTATTTTCATCCTGTTTTACATTTATAAACTAAGACGTACAAGGATAAACACATACTAACGGGCAGGGTACCTGGTCGCATGTAGTAGAGCCTAGGTAAATCCGAGTGTCGTCCCTAAGAGCTGTTGTGAAAGAGATCAAAGCATGTTATGTGGTAAAAGATAATAATGAGGTAATAGTATTGAATAACATTCGTCGCAATGCACATCACAGAATAGAATCAAGAGAAAGAAGGAAGAGATAAAGCTTTAATCCAAGAAATTCGGGTTATAGTTCAAGATCGTAAACATCGTACAGTGGCATAAATATCACTAAGAATTGCAGGGTAAGGTCATCCTAGTCTATCTTTCCTTCCTATCGCCTCAGGAACCATGGCGCATCCCATGTAGTAAGCCGAGGTTGGATATTTGGTTGAGTCATTAAGCGCCAAATCTAATAGATCACATTCGGTAGAGATCCGGCCTTTCGACATCTTAAATCTCTCTAACTTCTTAAGTACCTCCGCTTGTATGGTGGTCCTATGGTCAATTCTCACACAAGGCAGTATGGTCAGTTGTCATCCCTCCCATTTCCTTGCAATCCATCAGGCTAGTGTCCTATGGTCAATTCTTCAAGCCTACTAACTAAACTGGGGTCTTAATTTAGTTTAAGCTAGCGTAACAGATACAAACAAGCATATAATACTACCGTAACTAGTTCATGTGAATGGACAAAGAAGATATCTCTACGAAGCAATAAAAGAGAACAAATAACTGAATAGAACTTGAATTAATAATAAGTATTCATCAAATGATTAAGGGAAATCGTAAGAGAATCCAAACTCAAATACAAATGATTAATGTAGACGAGAGCTTTCATATTCTAGCTCCTAACTCCGTCAACTTCTTCTGGTGGTGCTCTCCCCAAACCCTAGAGAGGTTTGGGAAAGGGGAGATGATCTCAAAGTGGCAAAATCGGCTGGTATATATAGGCCAGGAAACTGCTACGGCGTAACGCTATTACTAGTTACGCCGTAGCTCTTGATATCTTCAATTGATCTTATCCGTGAGCATCGTTACGGCGTAGTTGGAAGAAATATTACATCATAATCTCAATTACGTCGTAGATGATAAGTAGTGCTACGCCGTATTCTTCAATAAGTTCTCCCAGTTAGCCACGGACTCTTCAATACGTCGTAACATTGTTACTAGTTACGACGTAGTCTTCAACATTAGGATAATTCCACGTCATCATAGGGTTACGGCGTAACCTCATCACTTAGTTACGCCGTAATCTTCAAGTTATAGATAATTCTATGTCATAATATTGTTACGGCGTAACTTCATTACTTAGTTACGCCGTAGTCTTCTTGTAATGATAGGCTTAAGTCTTGTCTTGAGTCTAACTTCATCCATTTGTTGCTCCATACCCCATCAATAGTCCTGAAACAAAATATGAGGCAATAAGACTACATAATAGACAATAATAAGCTAAAATGACCCAATATGAGGGGAAATTGGCACTTAAATATCAGGGGTATTTGATGTTATCAAATATCCCCCCACTTGAACTCTATTTGCCCTCAAGTAGACCTTTTTAGAAGTACTTTCAAAAAGACATTCCCCATTATTACTAGGGAAACAATCATTTTAAAGAATATCCTATGCTAGAATTTCTCGAAGCCGAACACCTCAAGAAAAGGGGAACAAACACTCACTCTCTCTTTATATTCTAAGTGTCAATTTTCGGGGTGATCACTCATTGCATAGTTATAGTATGTATTCTATCATAGGCTTGGCAGTTACACAAAACTCCCCCACTAGAGCTAAGGTCGGTACAACTCTCGAAGGCAACATTGGGTGAACATATATAAGGTTAAGGGTGTGGTGTCGTTACTAACATGCTACGGCGAAAGCGACAAAGGAAATGATACATGACCAGAACGCCGGGCAAGATACCAAGACCTGCTCGAATCCTTCACCTAAGCATGATTCACGACTAAGGGTAGGAATAGACATGGGATTTCACATAATGGGTGTAAAATGAAAAATAAGAAGCAAATAGTCTAAGCCTACAACTAAGTCATCACCATTTACCGTTCGCCCAAGGTCTAAACTTCGAAACGCAGAAATTGGATCATAGCAAGTAAATGTGCCATTAGAGGACGTCATTATGGGCACAAAACTTGATCTTCATGTTGGTGTAGAATTATTCACCAACTCTTTTCTTCAATTGTGACTGAAGTGGCCTCTTCGATACTAAGTCTTTAGAAGCTCTTCATCAAGGTGCTATACATAGGTGCACCTGTTTATTTCAAATATCTACATACAGAATTTCATATTTTTTTACAACAATATACATCCCCCCACTTGAGATGAACGATACATGAGAAATTAGGGGGTCTTCAAATGATCTTCAATGATATGTCTTTGTAGCTGTGATTCCTGAATTCATCCATTTAGACCTCGAACTAGGGCAAACAACAACTTCCCAATCATAGACTAGACTACACGGTAGGCTAAGGTGTAATGGTGTATCGAAACAATATATTTTGGGTAAGAATCGAAAGGAATGGCTCAAAAGGGTGTAACTAGGGGTATCTTGCACTAAAGATGAGTGCAACAAAAGGGTTTACATGGGGGTTGTAGAAAATCGTTTTGGCTCGATCTAGGATAACAATGATTGATCATGCACAGCGGAATAATAAGAACACAATCAAAGTTATGAACAAGGTTTTCTCTAATAATAATAATGATCCTCTATGGATCTAGGTTACACACACTAAAAGTGTTTTTCTCTTGGTGAGAACTGTTTGGAAGAAGCGTACCAAATACAATACTCCTATGTTCCTTTTCTAGACAAGGAACCCTAATACAATAATAAATAAAAATATCAATGCATATCACTACCTAAAATAGCTCATGCATATCCTAACAAACTAATAAAAAACACGGAATAACTATATCCACAGAAATAAATCTTCCGCAGGAACCATGTCATCAGCAGAAACCATCTATAGCTTCAGCAGTAACCATCCATAGGAACCTGTCAGCGGACTCCATCAGTAGGAACTTCTAAAATTCAATTGTAGAAAATCGTTTTGGCTCGATCTAGGATAACAATGATTGATCATGCACAGCGGAATAATAAGAACACAATCAAAGTTATAATCAAGGTTTTGCTCTAATAATAAAATGATCCTCTATGGATCTAGGTTACACACACTAAAGGTGTTTTTGTTTTGGTGAAGCGTCAATAATAATAAAGCCTATTGTTCCTTTTATACACAAGGAACCCTAATACAATAATAAATAAAAGATCAATGCATATCACTACCTAAAATAGCTCATGCATATCCTAACAAACTAATAATAAATATACGGAGTCACTATATCCGTAGAAACAAATCTTCCGCAGGAACCATGTCATCAGCAGAAACCATCTATAGCTTCAGCAGTAACCATCCGTAGGAACCTGTCAGCAGACTCCATCAGTAGGAACTTCTAAAATTCCCAACAATCCTCCCCTAATCTTGAATTTGACTTGGTTAAGTTCAAGATTCTAGTTAGATGAGTAACTTCCAAAGCATGAGGATTGACTTGAACACTTGCAGCAAATTAAAGTAACCAGCAGCAACAAAGACTCTATGTCAATAGCAACCAGTAACCATCTGTGAAGACCAAGATTCTGGTAGCAGCTTGAACCTATCAGCAGCAACCAGAATCAGCAGCAACATGAGTAGATTTGATAAGCCTTTACCAAGTAGCTACTCACTCTTGGGCTAGCTAGTCCTTCGGTGGAATTATGACATCACCCTGGTGAACTAGTTACCAGTCCAACACTCAGAACGTGAATCATGGGTGTGTTGAAATACCCTAATGATTTTTGGCAAATCATCACAGCCATAAACGGATTTGAGATGTCTTTACCTGTAGCCGTTTGCTCAGGACTAGCCAATTATTTGGAATTTCACAAGTGAGCATCCATGGTCAATTGAGAACCATTCCAACTCTCAGCAATGAAGCATGGGTGAGTGGAGTACCCTATGGTTTTGAGCAAACCATTACAGCTATCAACGGAATTGATGTGTCTTTACCAAAAACCGTTTGCTTTTGGACTAGCCAACTCTTTGATGGAATGCGTCATCATCATGGTGAGTTGATTACCATATATGGTTTTCCGCAGCCTTTACCACAAGCCATAATCTTGTGGGCTAGTCAACTCTTGTGTCAGTAAGACATGGTGAGCTGAGAACCATATGTGTGGTAATTAACCACTACAAGTACCTGCAAACAAAATAAAACAAAAACTATACTTTTTTTTTTTTACCAATAAGTAAGAAAGAAATAGAAATAAATAAATATACCATCAATCAGCAGCAGGAACCAAAGAAATTGTAGTGCCAACAGAAACACTAAGCCTCCCCTTAGGCGTATGAGGATCCAACAGCTGCAAAGATGGTTAGAATACAAATAATACAACAATAAGCCTCCCCTTAGGCTTATGCCTCCCCTCAATCAATGCACCTGACAAGGACTATTGTTCTTGGGTACCCAGAATGAACCTTTCCTTTTATTTTTCCAAGAACAACCTGTTGAGGGCTTAACACCAGTATCCCATCTTGTCCCCCACCCCATATACATTGGGTCATAATAACTAGGCCAAAAACCATTCTGAAAATAAGTACTAGTAGGTCTGTAAAATGGTCTAGCAACATGTCTTTTCCAACCGGCTGGAAAAGGTCTACCAGCAGAAACTGGCTTACCAGCAGGAACTGACTTATCAGCAGGAACTGACTTATCAGCAGGATTGGGTCTGCTGGTTTTCACATGTGTTGCTTGTGGAACATATGGGGGAATAGCATTAACATTGGTCCACATTGGTCTAGTTCTCTTTTGTTTAGCATACACACCCAGTCTCTTCTCATGAAAATCACAATCCTTAATGAGATGAGACTTACTACCACACACAAAACAAGATTTCTTTTTTAAAGACTTATTCTTAACACAACTTTGTGTATTACACACAAACTTATCAGGAATAGAATTAGAAACAAAATTGTGTTTAACAGAAAAAGGAACTGGTTTTGTTTTGGGTTCATTATCAGCTACTTTGGACTTGGGTGAATGAGACTTGTCACTTGAATCACATGAGGCATAGTCAGTGGACTTTAGGTCTGAGGACTTGTCACTTTTAGAACAAGAGACAAAGTCATTAGTTTTGCAACTAAGGTCTGACAAGTCACTTGACTTTTTTCCATAAAGATGGTGTGATCCATCAAAGTCTACAGTGGTGGATAGGTCAATGGGCATGTGTTCCCCTCTAATAGGTCCAGGCACAACATGTAAAGTGCCTTCCTTAACATAGTTAGCTAGGCCTGCTGGTGTTGATTTACCTAGGTCATTCCTAGCTTCTAAGCCAACATACTTTTTAAAACCTAAACCTATACCAGAGTTGACAGCTTGACTACCATATAAACAGCTAGCTAAATTATCACCTGATATTAACCACTTATTATGTGTAGCTATTTCAGTCTCTAGCTTCTCTTGAAGAACTTGTTTATCAGATTCTAAATTAGCTTTTACCTTTTTAGTATAGATTAACTCATCTTGAGCACATTTTAAGTCCTGTTTTAAACCTTTTATTTCCTCCTCATAGGCAACCTGATTCTTCTGAAACCAAATCTTTTGTTTTTCTAAAGTCCTTAAACCATGTTTATATGACTCAAGGTCTTTATAACACTCATTATATTTAGGTTTTAACTCATCATACATTTCTTTAAGTTCATTATATTTCACACTACAACCAAAGACACAATTGTGTACCTGAGATGAGATGCCCATGAAGGCAAATTCTGTAGTATCAGCTATAGTACAAGCTTCCTTTCTCATCTTCTCGGATTCAGCCTTTCCACCATACCTTGCTTTGATTGCCTCCCATATAGCACTTGCATCATCCATATAATTGAAAGCTGCTACATGATCAAAAGGAATAGATTTAAGCAAGGTAGTTCTTGCCTTTGATTCCCTTTGGACAGCAATGTGTTCAGCTGCCGTCGTTGGAGGAAGAATAAAGAGATTTCCATCGCGATCACTGCCAGTCCTTTTCGGACTGTTGCCATTTTGGATCACCTTCCAGATATTTATATCATTGTTCGTGATCCAGTGTTCCATCTTCTTAGCCCAGACCTCGTACTCATCATTCATCAAATAAGGAAACATTCCATCATCCCTTTCATTGTCATATTCTGCCATTTTTATAGGTGTGGAGAGAAGTTTGGTTGTAAGGTTTGTAGAGAACTCAAAAACCTTAAAAAAAAACAATTCGTATAGAACTTTGTTGCCACAGAAAAACGATTAACTTTTCTTCGAATCTGCTCCTCTTCTACAACAGTAACAACCTTGTAAATCCCTAGATATCAAGAGCCCCTGTCTCTGATACCAATTGTAGAAAATCGTTTTGGCTCGATCTAGGATAACAATGATTGATCATGCACAACGGAATAATAAGAACACAATCAAAGTTATGAACAAGGTTTTCTCTAATAATAATAATGATCCTCTATGGATCTAGGTTACACACACTAAAAGTGTTTTTCTCTTGGTGAGGACTGTTTGGAAGAAGCGTACCAAATACAATACTCCTATGTTCCTTTTATAGACAAGGAACCCTAATACAATAATAAATAAAAATATCAGTGCATATCACTACCTAAAATAGCTCATGCATATCCTAACAAACTAATAAAAAACACGGAATAACTATATCCACAGAAATAAATCTTCCGCAGGAACCATGTCATCAGCAGAAACCATCTATAGCTTCAGCAGTAACCATCCATAGGAACCTGTCAGCGGACTCCATCAGTAGGAACTTCTAAAATTCCCAACAGGGGTTGAGAAGTCAAGGTGACTAATCGATAAACACACACATATAAGGCTATTTGGGTGATAATCCTAAAACATTGCCTTCTAAAATTGTCCCTTCCAAACGAGTCTAGCACATTACTCGTCTATGGGTTTGAAATGATGTAAAAGCCAAGTTCTAAAGTTTACAAAACTACCGGCACACTCAATATTTTGGTGGATTTGGGTAAACAGGGTGAAACTGAATAGGCTAATCCTCACCATATTAATTCAAGGGTTAAATGCGCTCGGCTAAGGTCTATTCTAGTTCGTTTAAGAAAAACATGTCAAAAGTTTAAAAAAGGCAAAAATTTTCAAAATAAACTAGAAAAATGAGGGCTCATAAAGTTCAAGATAATTCTACTCCCCGTCCCCCCACTTGAAATGTACAAAGTCCCTTTTGTACTAAAAATTAAGTAAATGTGAAGAAAAGGTAGAATTAGAGCGAGAACTTCCCTGAAATTTGCTCCAAAAAATTAAAGAAGGATCACGAGAAGTCTTCGTGCCTTCAACTAGCCTTTATAAGCAAACTTCATTTCCCTGAAATCACAACACTACCACAAGCATAAATCTAAAAAAGAGTAAAAATAAAAAGAAAAATCCTAACTCACTTTCGTAGGAATCACGGTTGCATTTAGCATATGCAACAAGCCTTTTAAACCACTTGGTGTCCCAAGTGGACGAGTTAAGTCTCGTGAGGGCTTACAGGGAACATAACCAAAAAGTTCATTTAATTACTATTACAAGTTTAGTATGTTTGAAAATATCTTGAAGGATACACCTCAGGGAAGTGTTACGGCGTAACCAAGGAAATGAGTTACGCCGTAATCAGAGAAAACCTGGAGAGATCAGCTACGGTAGGAAGGTTACGGCGTAGTTGTAGTACAAAGTTACGCCGTAATGGCTGATCCGAGAGTATCAGTTTCTGCAGTAAACAGATTCTCTCGCTCCTCCATGCTCTAATTCCTGCAAAAATATAAGACAAACATACAAACCAAGAAAATTAAGGATAATACGGGTTGTCTCCCGTAAGAGCACTTTTGTTTATTAACGAGTCTTTAAGTTAGACTCATTCCCACGGTTGGTTGTTTATTGTTCTGGGTAATCATGCCCGTTCTTGTCATTCGTACTCGTGGGAGCATTTTTCCAGAAAGCTGGATCAATCATAGGATTTGAGCAGAGAGAAAACCTAACTTTTGCCCACTCATCGCGGCATTGAACCTCAATTTGTTTGTTAAGCTGAATGTTACTGAACTTAACCTTAACCCAGTCTGCGAATGATGTACCACTATATCCGACTTGCACTCTCTTTTGTGCATTGAAACATGCCCACTCAAAACGTTTAGCCATAATATTCTCGGGAAACTTTCCTCCATCACATTCCTTCTGAAAAGGATCACATGTAGGCCATGCTTGAGTGGTACCTTCGTTTGTCATCCTTGCTGGCTTACAAAAGTGGACTGTCCATTCGGTAGTCTCTTGATCGTATGCTCCCACAAGGTGATTTGTTAACCATGCATCCTTAATTATCCTCGAATCCTTAAAATACCACCAAACTCGAGCTTCAGTTGTCAATTTGTTCACTTGTTCCTTACCTCCTCCGTTACATTTATTTATGAGAGGATTACATGATGGAATAATTATCTTAACCTTGTCCTTAATAACCCCTATAGGTTTACAACAATGGAGTATTCCAGTGACTTTTAACGGTCCCACTTCATCATCTAATTGCTTAATAATAGGCTCCTCAGTATCGCTATCTTCCCCAGAGGAAGTGCTGCATTCATCAGACGAAACTTCCTTGTCGTACTTTAAACAGAATGGATCATGCTTACAAAAGAGGTCATCAGGAACCTCAAACGTCTCCAGCGGAGGATCCATTGTACCCAATTGCCGATTCACATTTTTATTGCCCTGATCTGAGAAAAGACAATTAAAAAAAATTTAGGTAATTTACGGCGTAATATCATAAATAGTTACGTCGTAACTCTAAAAACTTTGATAAAATAATTAGGCAACGACTTAAGATATCCAGAAAAATTATACCTGCCATAGTAGGTCAAGAAAGGTGAAAATAAAGAGATAAAAATGGTTGCAGGAGTGGGAGTAAATATGCATAGGTAAAATTCTTATAAAGGATTTTCGTAGGTTTAAATATAAATTGGGTTGGACCTACGTCGTAATTGTGAATCTGATTACGTCGTCATCTATCGTTACGGCGTAGTGTTAATATTAGCTACGCCGTAGTTAGAGAAATAATTGATAGCTACGGCGTAGTTGCTTATGTGACTGTGAGAAAATATTGAATTGTAATACGAGAGAACGAATTTCATACCTGGAAAGGTGTAGACGTCTCATAATGTTGTCAAACATAAACATACCTTAAAATCTTTCAACTAAACTGCTCCCCGGCAACGGCGCCAAAAACTTGATGCGTATTTTCATCCTGTTTTACATTTATAAACTAAGACGTACAAGGATAAACACATACTAACGGGCAGGGTACCCGGTCGCATGTAGTAGAGCCTAGGTAAATCCGAGTGTCGTCCCTAAGAGCTGTTGTGAAAGAGATCAAAGCATGTTATGTGGTAAAAGATAATAATGAGGTAATAGTATTGAATAACATTCGTCGCAATACACATCACAGAATAGAATCAAGAGAAAGAAGGAAGAGATAAAGCTTTAATCCAAGTAATTCAGGTTATAGTTCAAGATCGTAAACATCGTATAGTGGCATAAATATCACTAAGAATTGCAGGGTAAGGTCATCCTAGTCTATCTTTCCTTCCTATCGCCTCAGGAACCATGGCACATCCCATGTAGTAAGCCGAGGTTGGATATTTGGTTGAGTCATTAAGCGCCAAATCTAATAAATCACATTCGGTAGAGATCCGGCCTTTCGACATCTTAAATCTCTCTAACTTCTTAAGTACCTCCGCTTGTAAGTTGGTCCTATGGTTAATTCTCACACAAGGCAGTATGGTCAGTTGTCATCCCTCCCATTTCCTTGCAATCCATCAGGCTAGTGTCCTATGGTCAATTCTTCTAGCCTACTAACTAAACTGGGGTCTTAATTCAGTTTAAGCTAGCGTAACAGATACAAACAAGCATATAATACTACCGAAACTAGTTCATGTGAATGGACAAAGAAGATATCTCTACAAAGCAATAAAAGAGAACAAATAACTGAATAGAACTTGAATTAATAATAAGTATTCATCAAATGATTAAGGGAAATCGTAAGAGAATCCAAACTCGAATACAAATGATTAATGTAGACGAGAGCTTTCATCTTCTAGCTCCTAACTCCGTCATCTTCTTCTGGTGGTGCTCTCCCCAAACCCTAGAGAGGTTTGGGAAAGGGGAGATGATCTCAAAGTGGCAAAATCGGCTGGTATATATAGGCCAGGAAACTGCTACGGCGTAACGCTATTACTAGTTACGCCGTAGCTCTTGATATCTTCAATTGATCTTATCCGTGAGCATCGTTACGGCGTAGTTGGAAGAAATGTTACGTCGTAATCTCAATTACGTCGTAGATGATAAGTAGTGCTACGCCGTATTCTTCAATAAGTTCTCCCAGTTAGCCACGGACTCTTCAATACGTCGTAACATTGTTACTAGTTACGACGTAGTCTTCAACATTTGGATAATTCCACGTCATCATAGGGTTACGGCGTAACCTCATCACTTAGTTACGCCGTAATCTTCAAGTTATAGATAATTCCACGTCATAATATTGTTACGGCGTAACTTCATTACTTAGTTACGCCGTAGTCTTCTTGTAATGATAGGCTTAAGTCTTGTCTTGAGTCCAACTTCATCCATTTGTTGCTCCATACCCCATCAATAGTCCTGAAACAAAATATGAAGCAATAAGACTACATAATAGACAATAATAAGCTAAAATGACCCAATATGAGGGGAAATTGACACTTAAATATCAGGGTTATTTGATGTTATCAGGTTTAACATCAAATCCAAACACAAGTTTCCATAATTCTTGACTTCTATAAATTAGCACTTACTTAGAACATCAATCCTCACATCTTCACCATCTCTTTTATCATTCTAAGCATTCTATTTCAGCCAAAATGACTAAGTCAAATACCTCATCACCACCATCCAAACCACCTAGGAGAACCGCAAGAATTAGTGTCAAACCATGTTGTTTTGTCAAACTAGCATCCTCATCATCAGACTCTTCACCCCTAACTATCTCATCTCCAATCCGAGAAGAAAATTTCCTAAGTCTCACCACACCAACACCTCCAAACAACTCACAAATCAACATCTCAACTCCTCCACCAACTAAGACACCCATTGCAACCACACCATCTCCGGCACCATTTCCACTATCCAAATCACCATCACCACCAAATTCACCCAAATTAGAACCAGTGAAACTCTTCTCAACTCCACCAACTTCACCTCACCCATTCTTGGAAACTCTAGATGATTTACCACCAAGATCAACAAATCCACCACCTCTTCCATCTTTTGACTCCATTGAAAGAATAGCCAAACAACCACCTCAAGACTCACATACACCAAATGACCCACAAGATGAAGCTTATCATCCTCAACCACTACTTTTTCACCCATAATTCAAAGAAATCCATGGGCCACTTTATGGTGAACCAACTCATGCTCAAAATATTCCAACACCACCACCCACATCTCAATCCTTTTTCCTAACTTATGAGGAAATTGAGGAATCCATGTGGAGTGATCATCCAAACACCCAACCAAATCATCAAGCCTTCGCCACCAATCTCTTAACCGAAATGAATAACGCCCTATCATTCAAACACTTGATAGGAGCCCACATCAAAGAAGCCATGCAACTCCAAGAAGCCTTGTATTCTTCCACCACCAACATTCCACCACCAAACACCTTTCAAGCTCATGAAACTCAACCAACAAATCCACCACCATCAACAACCGAAATCCCTCTTCCAGCAAACTTTCCTCGACATGGTTGCGGGCATTGTGAAAGAACCGCTCACATAAGTGAATGGTGCCAAAAAGATATCCGTGAACTCCAAGATGAAATGAGGTTCATCCTCAACCACATCCTAGAGCGCTTGAACACCATCTCTCATCCTCCACAACCATAGGAAGAAACTTGGTTCCTCGCTTTCCAATATAGGACTTTTAATAGGACCTCCTTAAGGTTTCTTTTATGTTGTTGTTTCCTTTTTACTTTTTCCTTCTTGTCAAGGAATTATTATCTATGTCTTGTCCCATTATTTTGACGTTTGTCAAAATAAATTTTACTTGAATGATAATAATTCTCTATGTGTGGTGCATTGTCTTTCCATTTTGTTTATGGTGTGATATTCTATATTGTGGAATGTATTTTTCTTTGCATATGTATCTCTATACTTGGTTTCTAGTATTCACCACTAACATTTTGTTTTGTAGCACTCAAAATCCATGTATAACCTACTTGGCACCCTAGCAAGGGGGAGTATTGTCCAAGGGGGAGCTTTTGAAAGCTCAGGCTACATCATATTTCGCATTCGTTTCTCTTCTTTTTGTTTCGACAAAAGGGGGAGAAATTATAACTCTAGCAACTAGTAACAAATGTTATATTGGCCATTGCTACATAATTCCAAAGACCAATATATTGCTTAAAAACATGTTTACTAAAAATGGTTAAAAGAATTTGATATGTGTCTAATTACACATATCTTTTACCTTATTTAACCCACAAAAATGACCAAAAACACCCGAAAAGAGCATATAATATTGCAAATATCCTTGGAATGTGTTTTTTTGTATTTCAGGTACAAATGGATTGAAAACAAGGAAAAAGTGAGCAAAACGGAGCATGGATGGGATTACGGAGCATAATGGAGCATTACCGGACCGACTCGACAGACTTACACTCTTTTTAATCACAACTAGTAACAAAATTTTGTTTCTCAAAACTTGCCATTAAAAGAAACTAAAATGTTGCATAAAACAAGTTGGCTACAAATGATTAAAAGATTTATACTCTATTTTACCTAGTTGCTTAAACATAAATTTTATGTTTTGTCCTCAACAAAAAAGGGGAGATTGTTAATACAAATATTGTCTGAAAAACGTTATTTATATTTTACGATCTTTGCCATATTTTGTTAACGACAAAATATAAACTTTATTTTAGCAAAAAGTATAAATATAGTTAAGTCTTTTACATATAATGCCACAATTCCTTTTATTATACAAGTTAAACATCACTTAGTTTACATATGCATTTTACAAGTAAATACTAGTTTAAATCTAATAACAGAAATATATTCTTATATCATGTGTTGCATCATGATCTTTGGAAGATTGTATGATCTTTGGAAGATATGGTGAAGATATTACTTAGACTGCTTCTCAAAGAATCAAGGAAAGATGTAAAACCCTAAAATCTGAAATGTGCAAAATGACCAAAATGCCCCTACAATTAAAAATCTTAATAACACCTAAATAATACCAAATAAATCCCAAACACTAGGAAATGAGCAACATATGATCAGCACCATTTTTGCATGAACATTTTAATAATCCTAAGTGCCCTAAAAATATGTGCCACGCCTAAATGTATTTATATGGGCCGAATTTTATTGTAATGTGGTGTACATTTGTATTTAAATTATTTAAATCAAAAGATAAGTTCAAGGAAATTATGGTAACTATTTAAAATCAGAATATTGATCCCCCATATCAATTCAACAAAAATAAACCCAAAAACACCCCAAAAATCCACCCGGCGGCTCAATAATTTCTGGAGGCTTGTGATCATTTTTCTTGGTTGTTTTCTGAGTTATAGAAGGTGGGAAAAATAGTGGTTAAGGCTGGTGAGGCTTTGTTCGATTGCTTGGATTTATTTTGTTCGAATTGGTTCAAACCGGGTATAATAATTCGTTCTGCTCATTCCCCATGTTAAATCTTCAATAAGGTAATTTTTGTATCATCCTATAATCTCTATTATACGTGTGAAAATCATCCATGCACGCTGGAAAAATCGTTTGGATTAAAAGAGAATCAAAAACCCTAAAAATGAAATAAAACCCAAATCGGCTGGAATGAATTTTGCTTGCTTCGAATTTATTTTATACAGGTCCTATGCATATCATATGACTCTAATAAAATCAGTTTCATGGTGTTCAAAGCTTAGAAATCTGTTTTGGATTTAATTTGTAATCGCATGAAATAATGAAAAAGAAATAAAAGGAATAAGGGATCGAATGGATTAGGGTTAGGGTTCTTGGTAATTTTACTGCATTAATTGGTGTTTAAGGATGAATTGATGATGGTCTAATGACTGGGGAAATTAGGGTTAGGGTTTTATGGATTTTAATTTGAACCGAATGGGATTTAAAAACTAAAGGGATGAGTTTTGTAAATTATTTAAAATGTGGGTCATTTCTGGAAATCATAAAATAGCTTGGGCAATTCGTATAAAATAAGTTTAAAGGTGTAAAGTGTAACTTTGGTATTTAAGAGGTCGAATTGGTAAATATAAAATGTAAAGGGTTCGAATAGAATTAATTAAACTTGAAGGGCTGTTTTGTAAATTATATCTAAAAGGTAAGGGTTATTCGTATAAATTAAATAGAAGGGTTGGTTGTGTTATTTTTGAATCTATGAGGGTTAAACTTGATAATATGTATATTTAAAGGTACGGATTTAATTATTTTAAACTAAAGGGTTAATTTTGTAACTTTGTAAAATGGAAGGGTTGATTTGTTAATATTGGAAATGTAAGGATTAATTTGGATAAAATATGAAATTATGACATTTACACTTTAGACCTTGAACTTTAGCATTATTACTTATTAAACCCTAATCTTATAAAATCAACATTTTAAGTCCCTAAATTATTCCAAATGATAAATATAACCTTGAATGATGAATATTTCTAATTATGGAAACTTTCTAAATATAGAAACTTGCTATTTATGGGAACTTTCTAAATAAGGAAACCTGCTAAAAATGGAAAGCTTACTAAGATGAGCAATCTAATTTAAAATAAGTATTGACAATAAAATGATAATTAATTCATGTAGATACATTGAAGAAGAAGAGTGAACTTTCCCTCTGTGTTCTTTCTTTTGATCTCATTGCTTTGCTAAGGTACGGATATTCTAACCTTACTCTTAAGGTTTCCTTTGATACTAATTTGAACCCTTTTGCTATGAACCTTGATTTGAGCCTTGTTATATTTGAACCTTTGCTTTATCTGAACCTTTGATATTATGAACCTTATTTGAACCTTCTTATTTGAACCTTTGTNTTTAATGTGGTGTACATTTGTATTTAAATTATTTAAATCAAAAGATAAGTTCAAGGAAATTATGGTAACTATTTAAAATCAGAATATTGATCCCCCATATCAATTCTTGGCCGAAAATATTTCCCCCCCCCTTTATAATTACCCTCTTGATTTGTTTTCCATTTTTCAACAAAAATAAACCCAAAAACACCCCAAAAATCCACCCGGAGGCTCAATAATTTCTGGAGGCTTGTGATCATTTTTCTTGGTTGTTTTCTGAGTTATAGAAGGTGGGAAAAATAGTGGTTAAGGCTGGTGAGGCTTTGTTCGATTGATTGGATTTATTTTGTTCGAATTGGTTCAAACCGGGTATAATAATTCGTTCTGCTCATTCCCCATGTTAAATCTTCAATAAGGTAATTTTTGTATCATCCTATAATCTCTATTATACGTGTGAAAATCATCCATGCACGCTGGAAAAATCGTTTGGATTAAAAGAGAATCAAAAACCCTAAAAATGAAATAAAACCCAAATCGGCTGGAATGAATTTTGCTTTCTTCGAATTTATTTTATACAGGTCCTATGCATATCATATGACTCTAATAAAATCAGTTTCATGGTGTTCAAAGCTTAGAAATCTGTTTTGGATTTAATTTGTAATCGCATGAAATAATGAAAAAGAAATAAAAGGAATAAAGGATCGAATGGATTAGGGTTAGGGTTCTTGGTAATTTTACTGCATTAATTGGTGTTTAAGGATGAATTGATGATGGTCTAATGACTGGGGAAATTAGGGTTAGGGTTTTATGGATTTTAATTTGAACCGAATGGGATTTAAAAACTAAAGGGATGAGTTTTGTAAATTATTTAACATGTGGGTCATTTCTGGAAATCATAAAATAGCTTGGGCAATTCGTATAAAATAAGTTTAAAGGTGTAAAGTGTAACTTTGGTATTTAAGAGGTCGAATTGGTAAATATAAAATGTAAAGGGTTCGAATTGAATTAATTAAACTTGAAGGGCTGTTTTGTAAATTATATCTAAAAGGTAAGGGTTATTCGTATAAATTAAATAGAAGGGTTGGTTGCATGGACGGAACTTAGAAGGGACCGAGGGGGGCTGTGGCCCCCCCAAAAATTTTGACCTTGTGTACATTTTATACTCTTTTATATATAGTTTTAGTCATTTTTAATACAAAAATTTTAACGTAGTGTATATCGGCCCCCCTAAAATAAATATTTTTCAAGTTGGCCCCCTCACTAATAGCGTTCAAGTTCCGTCCCTACTTGGTTGTGTTATTTTTGAATCTATGAGGGTTAAACTTGATAATATGTACGTATATTTAAAGGTACGGATTTAATTATTTTAAACTAAAGGGTTAATTTTGTAACTTTGTAAAATGGAAGGGTTGATTTGTTAATATTGGAAATGTAAGGATTAATTTGGATAAAATATGAAATTATGACATTTACACTTTAGACCTTGAACTTTAGCATTATTACTTATTAAACCCTAATCTTATAAAATCAACATTTTAAGTCCCTAAATTATTCCAAATGATAAATATAACCTTGAATGATGAATATTTCTAATTATGGAAACTTTCTAAATATAGAAACCTGCTATTTATGGGAACTTTCTAAATAAGGAAACCTGCTAAAAATGGAAAGCCGACTAAGATGAGCAATCTGATTTAGAATAAGTATTGACAATAAAATGATAATTAATTCATGTAGATACATTGAAGAAGAAGAGTGAACTTTCCCTCTGTGTTCTTTCTTTTGATCTCATTGCTTTGCTAAGGTACGGATATTCTAACCTTACTCTTAAGGTTTCCTTTGATACTAATTTGAACCCTTTTGCTATGAACCTTGATTTGAGCCTTGTTATATTTGAACCTTTGCTTTATCTGAACCTTTGATATTATGAACCTTATTTGAACCTTTGTATTTGAACCTTTGTTATGACCTTTGATATAAACTTTCATTATGAACCTTGACATGAACCTTTGCTATGAACCCTGATAATTATGATGGCTCTGATGTGGTATGTTCGTATCTGTATCACTAGTCATGGGGGTTCCATGACCATGTCATTGATGCACAGATGGCATGACTCACGTGTGGGTGAGTGATTTCTCACACCGTCCCATTATCTATTATGTTTGGCCACTATGATTATGATTTTCTGCAGGGGCGTATGGATATATCCTAGGTTCGTGATATGTATTTGTATCTGTATCTGGTGACTGGTACTGTGTGCAATACAGGCCTTTCACATATCTGGGAACTAGCTACTCCAATTACTGAGGACTCCCCTCACATTACTTGGGCTATTTGAGAGGTCTCCCCTCTGTATGGTTATGAGAACTGAAGATTGTTATGACATGAGCCAGGGTTCACTTTGATTCTGTTTATGCAGGCGACTGTATAGATTATGTCATCTGATTCTGTTTAGTCTATATATCTGTTTCCCATTTCCTACATGATGCCTATTTATGCTTCCCTATATATATACATCTGTCATATCCCAATTTATCATTACTGCTTGTATTTGTTATATTTGTTCACTGGGCTTTTTAGCTCAGCCGCATTTCTTTTCTCCGCGGCAGGTTATTCAAGCAAAGCTGGGGCTATCTTTGGGATGAGAGTTAAGGCTAGAGTGGACCTACCCTTTTAGATTGCACCTTTGTATTTTATTTCTGATGATGTTTCCTTTCATTTGATTTTTTTCTTGGAACTTATGCAAATACTAGTTTAAATCTAATAATAGAAATATATTCTTACATCATGTGTTGCATCATGATCTTTGGAAGATATGGTGAAGATATTACTTAGATTGCTTCTCAAAGAATCAAGGAAAGATATGGGCAATATCTTGGTTAGATTTGAAAGAAAACTTGGAAGATTTGGTGTCAGAATTTGGCGGAACCAAACTCTAACACGGACGGAACCCGTGTTTTGGTTCCGTCCAAACCGTGGCTTATTGTGGTTGTTTTCCTATAAATAGCAAGCCACCCCAAGTTGTTTCTTCATCACTTGCAATCATATATTATCATACTTACTCTCATTACTCATATCTAACTCATTCATCTTTCATTTTAGTGAGATTCTCTTGTAGCAAGAAGATCACAACCTCATATCAAAGACATACAAGCTTCAACGCAAAGTTGCAATACTTGTTTGTTTAAGTAGTGTGTGAACCTTTGTTGTTCATACTTTCATTGATTGTATCTATTCATTAGTGATCGGTTAGTATTTTAGTGCTCAAAATACATAGTGTGACGGGAGTGGTTGTACCCTTGTAAAAGAACTCGACATCTAGCTTTGTGTCGGTAATCTTGTGTAAGCGACGTGTAAGGTTTCTCCACCGGTGAAAGGAGCTTGTTGACTAGTGAAAGAAACTCTCGAGTTGGATACTCGAGGCATGGAGTAGGGCAAGGAAAAAGAGTCCTTGTAGCCGAACCACGATAAACATTCGTGTTGTGGTTTGATTATGTCTTACTCTATTCTTGCATATTACTTATTGGTTTATTAGTGTCGATTGTTGATTGCACGTAAAGTTTTCTAACGTAATTGAATTTAAAAACCGGTAAACTATTCAACCCCCTTCTAGTTTTTCACACTTTGTATATTTTTAAATATCCCACAAAAACATTCTCTTACACCTCCTTGTACTTGTGTCCCATACATCCCAACAAAATCTTCTACACATTCTCCTTGCCATATGATTATTCCATTATGATAATTCAAACTGTTGATGCAAATAATGTCTAAAAACGTTATTCTCATCTCTCGATATCTCTATGTTTTGATGATAACAAAATGTGAAAACATCTTACGTCAAAACTAACGTAAACAAATTTTTAGCCGATATATCCGATTTCTACGTCAATCACTCTAGGTATGAACAAACAAATTTACAACTTGACCAATGATCAAAGAAGTGAATTTGTGTTTAGAATTTTACACTTTTAGCTTAACAAAAGTTTCTTTCAAAAATACACTTTCATTTTTGAATTATTAAGAAATGTTTTATTTTGAAATTCATTTCAAATTAATCCCCAACAGCTAGTTTTTCACCCAAACCAGCTCCAAACTCCCCCAAATAAAATTTCACCACTAAAGACAAAAAGTGGAGCGTGTTTGTCTGGCACGATACCACTAAATTTAGTGGTACCGTGTGCTATTTAGTGGTGCCGTCCCTTTATAACGGTCAAATTCTCAGATTCTATAAATACCACTTCATTTCCAAGATTTTGGCTATCCTTTTTCACACATAACTTTCTGAGTTATATACTCCTAACACACTTACATTCCTTTGATCATTAGTTAGTTTTTCTTTTGTATAAAGAGTGATCCTTTCATCCAACCAAAGATCACCTTCATTCCTCTACTAGTCAAGAGAAGAACACTAAGTATCAAGAAGATACAAAGTGTTAGAGTCTTTGTGTAGTGCACTTGCATTACTAGGCGTTTACTTGATTGTATCTTGACATACATCAAGTGTTATAGTCTTTTGTAGTCATCTTGTGTTGATCATTGTGATCTTGTAGAGATCTTGAGGATCTTTAGTAGCTTGTGAGCTAGAGTGTTGATCAAGTGGATCAAGAGTGAAGTGTGAGGATCAAATTGATCGTGTAGATTGTGCGAGGATCGTGTTGATCGTGTGTATTGTGTGAGGATCGTGTTGATCGTGTAGAGTGTGAGGATCGTGTAGATCTTGAGTGAAGTAAGGATCAAGTGGATCATGGTAGATTGGTACTAGCTAAGATTAGTACTCGACATCTAGCTTAGTGTCGGAAAATAACGTAAGCGACGTTGTACGGTTTTCTCCGCCTGAAGGGAGCTTTGTTGACATAGTGCTTAGAACTCTCGAGTGTGGTACTCGAGGAGTGGAGTAGGGCGAAGAAGAGCTTCGTGACCGAATTACTATAAATCTCATTGTCTCGGTTTGATCTTTCCATCTCCTTTCTTACTTACTTATTGTTTAATTGTGTTAGCATAGTATTGTGTTCATATTGGTGTTGATTGATCTCATCTACATTTGAATCTAAGTTTTTCAAAAAGAAATTGTATAACTAAAAGAAAACGAGTCGGTAAACTATTCAACCCCCCTTCTAGTTTCCCACACAAATTCAACACTCTTCTTCTTCAAGCTTCATTCACCATCATCACATTCTTCATATGTGATTCTTGGATTGGCCACATCACTTTCTTACACACCTATACCTCTACTACTTCTCACACACATTCAACATTCAAATTTAAACTTGGAATCACCACACATACATAAACACACACCCACGCCCACACTCACACATACATACACTCATAATCCTTTCAATTTGAATTTTAAATTGGATAAACCTTCCTCATCGCTACCTTCTCCAAGTCTTCTCTATCTCAACATTGCCAACTCACATATCTTACACATTCTTACACTGTGTCATTCCCTTTACTTCTCTTACACTCTTCCCTCTCACAATTACTAACCAATTTGAATTTGAATTTTAAATTACAACTCACACTCACTCACACACTCTAACCCTTCCTCTACAAGTTTAATTTTGCCAAATCACTTTACTCACACACTTTTACAACTTTCTTACACATCTATAACACAATTCACTTACAGACTCAATCCTCTCACAACATACAACTTACTCTCTAACAACTAGTTTTTGAATTTGAATTTTTAAAATTCAAAATTAAGAGGTAAGGTAATAACCAAATCTTGGGGAGTACACAAAGTTATTACCCAACCCATAATGTCCAATTGTTCTTCTCTTTCTCTTTGAAATTAAACTAAACCCCTAACTATCTAGTTTTCACTTCACAAATGCTTTTACATATCAAAACCTTGGCTAAATGAGTTGGTTGACCTTATCATACTTTAAGTGTTGGAATGTTATTGGAAAAGTTAAAGGTGAAGTGCAATTGGGGGTTTAACAAGAGTCGAGTGTAAATAAACAAAACCGAAAAAATTCCTGGGATAACTCCTAACGCGTTGGCTGGTGCGCCAGGGTGTCTGGGATTTTGTGAGTTTTGGTTATAAATACCCAACTATTGTCTTTTACATCTCACCTCTTGCCTATTCTTTCCCTCTAATTTCTTTTCTCTCTACCGTCTAAGTATACTATCTTATTATATTCTAACTTCTCATATATTCATCAGTTAAAAGAACACTTCTTCCGCAAGTGAGATTCATAGGGACCTAATCCACTCTTGTGAATTGTGTCGAGGGTTTTCTTCTCTATACCCTTTTTATTAGAATCGAGTCTCTAGGCTAGGTTAGGTTCTATCAAATAAACAAACACTTGTAATCACTTGTAAGGTTGTGAAGTCTTATAACTTGGTGATCAAGCCTAGATCGGGGAAGGTCTAGTTGGTATTTGATACTTCCAGTGGGGAAGTCTTTGTGGTTTTAGTGGTCTTAGTGGAAAATCAAATCACGATATTCTTGTGGGTGGTTTCCGAGGGCTAAATACCGTTGGAGTAGCTCTTGTTAGTGAGCACCGGTCTTAGTGCATATCGGTGGAGTGAAGTTGTAACGGTTTTTAATCCACCATAAAGAATATACTTCGTGAATTATCGGTGTCGTGGATTCGCAACTGGACGTACGGATGGTATAAACCCCCATCTCGAACCACCATAAAGATTATACTTAGTATATATCCGTCACGTTCAGCTTTTAGCACTTTAACAATGTTAAATGCCAAAAAATGATAAGATCTAGAATCTTATAGTAGCAATTTACTTAGGATCTTAATAGTCCCTAAATGTGTAACACCCGTTTCCCGGATACAAATAGGCCCTACCCTAGATGATATTGACTAAGGTTTTAACGTGATTGGCTAGTCAAATTCGGGGGTCAAAGTAATGGTCAAAGAACGTGTAACATAAAAATTTAAGATATGTTGGGTCATAATGTAATGATGAGGGATTTAAAGGACTAAAGTTGTAATGTGATAAATGTGTCATAAGTTTATATGTGGCCAAAGTAGAAAGAAAGGGACTTAAGGGACTAAAGTTGCCAAATAGGCAAACTTGCATTCTAACTAGTATATCCTAGAGAATTCTACACAATTCTTCATAAGTGTAGAGGGTGCTTGTGAGTCCGGTTATAAGAAAAGAGAGGGAAAAGAGAAAAGAAGAATGGAGCTTGGATGATGAAGTGATGAAGGAGATGAGTTCCTTGTTAAGGATTAAGCCATAGCAATGATCATCCCACGTAAGTAATCTCCCTAGCTTGATGTTAATGAGGTTAAGGTTTATGATTGAAGTGGGTTTTCATCATATGATCATAGTATGATCATATGATGATATAGAAAGGAAGATGGGTAAGTTTAAATGGGTTATGTAAACCCTAATAATGGTGCTACTTAATTGTGTTATTAGGTTTTGATTTTAATTGAGAAGAATGATGATGATGATGATGATGATGATGATGATGATGATGATGATGATGATGATGATGATGATGATGATGATGATGATGATGATGATGATGATGATGATGATGATGATGATGATGATGATGATGATGATGATGATGATGATGATGATGATGATGATGATGATGATGATGATGATGATGATGATGATGATGATGATGATGATGATGATGATGATGATGATGATGATGATGATGATGATGATGATGATGATGATGATGATGATGATGATGATGATGATGATGATGATGATGATGATGATGATGATGATGATGATGATGATGATGATGATGATGATGATGATGATGATGATGATGATGATGATGATGATGATGATGATGATGATGATGATGATGATGATGATGATGATGATGATGATGATGATGATGATGATGATGATGATGATGATGATGATGATGATGATGATGATGATGATGATGATGATGATGATGATGATGATGATGATGATGATGATGATGATGATGATGATGATGATGATGATGATGATGATGATGATGATGATGATGATGATGATGATGATGATGATGATGATGATGATGATGATGATGATGATGATGATGATGATGATGATGATGATGATGATGATGATGATGATGATGATGATGATGATGATGATGATGATGATGATGATGATGATGATGATGATGATGATGATGATGATGATGATGATGATGATGATGATGATGATGATGATGATGATGATGATGATGATGATGATGATGATGATGATGATGATGATGATGATGATGATGATGATGATGATGATGATGATGATGATGATGATGATGATGATGATGATGATGATGATGATGATGATGATGATGATGATGATGATGATGATGATGATGATGATGATGATGATGATGATGATGATGATGATGATGATGATGATGATGATGATGATGATGATGATGATGATGATGATGATGATGATGATGATGATGATGATGATGATGATGATGATGATGATGATGATGATGATGATGATGATGATGATGATGATGATGATGATGATGATGATGATGATGATGATGATGATGATGATGATGATGATGATGATGATGATGATGATGATGATGATGATGATGATGATGATGATGATGATGATGATGATGATGATGATGATGATGATGATGATGATGATGATGATGATGATGATGATGATGATGATGATGATGATGATGATGATGATGATGATGATGATGATGATGATGATGATGATGATGATGATGATGATGATGATGATGATGATGATGATGATGATGATGATGATGATGATGATGATGATGATGATGATGATGATGATGATGATGATGATGATGATGATGATGATGATGATGATGATGATGATGATGATGATGATGATGATGATGATGATGATGATGATGATGATGATGATGATGATGATGATGATGATGATGATGATGATGATGATGATGATGATGATGATGATGATGATGATGATGATGATGATGATGATGATGATGATGATGATGATGATGATGATGATGATGATGATGATGATGATGATGATGATGATGATGATGATGATGATGATGATGATGATGATGATGATGATGATGATGATGATGATGATGATGATGATGATGATGATGATGATGATGATGATGATGATGATGATGATGATGATGATGATGATGATGATGATGATGATGATGATGATGATGATGATGATGATGATGATGATGATGATGATGATGATGATGATGATGATGATGATGATGATGATGATGATGATGATGATGATGATGATGATGATGATGATGATGATGATGATGATGATGATGATGATGATGATGATGATGATGATGATGATGATGATGATGATGATGATGATGATGATGATGATGATGATGATGATGATGATGATGATGATGATGATGATGATGATGATGATGATGATGATGATGATGATGATGATGATGATGATGATGATGATGATGATGATGATGATGATGATGATGATGATGATGATGATGATGATGATGATGATGATGATGATGATGATGATGATGATGATGATGATGATGATGATGATGATGATGATGATGATGATGATGATGATGATGATGATGATGATGATGATGATGATGATGAAGATGAATGATATTGATGATGAAGATGATGCTTATGCTCTTGTTAGACTTAGCTTTGGAAGCTAAGGTAAGTAAACCGGTTATGACTTGATGTTATAATGATTTCTATACATTATGTGTTATATGATTGTTATGATAAGATTATTGAAGTGTTTGAATGATTGTGTGATGAGGAAATAGATGTAGGGCTAGTTTGGCATAACTAGCAAAAGAGATTGAGAGTCTAGTTTGGATTAAGTGAAAGTGTGTAGGAAAGGTTGAGATGTTATGGTGAGGCTTTAAGTGGCTAAGGTATGTGTAATGTTTAATGTTGCAATGGAATTAATGAATTATGATGCTTAATGTGTGAATGAATTATGATGTCATGTTGTAATCGCTTTACTTACTAAGCATTCGTGCTTACGGTTTAAGTGTTTAATGTTTTGTAGGTTATGTGCTAAGAAGGTAATGGATGGTTTAAGGTTAAAGGTTTGGACATGTTCAAGATTAGAGGATTGGTAAGAAAGTACGTAGGAGCTAGGTAGTATACCGAGCTCATTTCAATGGTGTACCCCCGTTGGTCCTACAATGGTTTGTAAAGTGGAGTCAAGTGTCAAAATGTATGTTAAGGTTGTCTTAATGATTCGGTGGTTAAACGGTGTGTTAAAGTATACTTTAAGCGTTTATGGCCAAAGTTAAAGGGGCGTTTGGCATAAGTGTAAATATACCCATTTTGGAATGTAAACGGGTCATTTGTTTATGGAATAAGTTTAATATGTTATGTTAATGATGTTGATTAAGTTTGGTGGGCAAATGAAGTGGTAAAGGTGGTTTGTTGAATAAATGGGTCATAATGGGTTTATTGCATAACCCGTGAAATTGTGCATCTTGGTTCTGAGATTGTGCATCTTGGGTCTGGTTTGTGCATTTGATTTGGTTCATCTTGGTTATGAATTGTTCATCTTGGTTATGAAGGTGGGTTTTGGCAGATTTTTGGTAATCTTTGAAAATTCATATCTTTTGAATCGTAAGTCGTTACGGGTCGTGCCACCCATCGTTTCGAAGGTATTAAAGTTTATTTTCATTTAAAAATAGTTTCAAGGTCTGAAATGTTATAGATTTTTATCAATAGTAAAAAGAGTAACGAAGGGTCAGTTAAAGTGAAGTCGTTTCCGCTTTAAAGTTTTTAATTTTTGGTCAAAATGGGCACGGGGTGTAACAACTTGGTATCAGAGCTTCGGTTTAAGTGAATTAGGTTTCCACTTTAGGTTTGCCTAGTCTTAAACCACTCGTAGAAGTGTTGAACGTAGGTGTAAGGAATGCGTAAGGTATATGTTTAAGTTTGAAGAAGGAATATGTGATACGTTATGTGAATCTAAGTTGATGAATGATGAATGTGTTTTAATGTTTTAATGTTTATGTGATGTGAGTCCGTAGAGGACTTGAAGCGCTTAAATTATTATTTGGCCGTGCACCTTGGTTGGTGTCGGTAATTATATGAATGGATGTTAGAGTAACGGTAATGGAATATGAGTAGGAATGATTAATGGTATTAGAGATGGGCTAATAAGTAAAGTGTTGACGCATAAAGAATGAAACGTAGTGATAATAAGTGTGCCAAAGTGTAACGTGAGAAGTTAAGATGAAATTGACATACTAATGATTAAGTGTTTATTGACATGAAGGGTAAGGAATGAGGTTAAGAGATGATAACATGTAATGATGCATGGTCCGTAAGGAATTGGTGACCAACATATGGTCGCATTATAATTAGTGGTTAACGATTAGTGTTAACATGGTATAGAGATAGGTTAACGGTAAGCTAAAGTGTATGAAGCTTGAGTGTTTACATGAATGAGTAATAACGTATAACGATGTCATGTAAGTGGAAATGAAAGTAAGATTGGTTGACACATTAATTGTTAAGTGTCTAATAATATAAAGTTATAAAATGGGAGTAAAGTACAATGTTATGTAAAAGACGAGAAAGAATGATAGTTGCTGAATGCATAAGTAATCAAAGAGATGGGTTAAGGAATGAGAATGTGAATGTAGTAAGCTAAGTGCGTGGGTAAGAACGTAATGATGTGTTGCGAGAACTAAAACACGATGAGTATGTATGAGGTTAGGGTGTTGCCTTAAATATTATATCACGGCCAGTGTGCCCCATTAGCGGTGATTATTATTATAACGGAAGTGTGGAATAATGGAACCTATTTAAAATGTGTAAGATAAATGAACGATGCTAATGAATGTGTTAATGTTTAAAACATAAAGGAAGGGTAAACGGATGGTAATGAGTATGTTATAGTTGATAACCTATGTAAGGTTAAATATGGAAAGAGTCGAATAGACTAAAGGGGTAATGGCAAAGGTGTCAGAAATGGTTAACGTGGGTTAAGGAATGTAAGTTAAAGTGAGAAGCGTAATTACATGGAAATGTGTAAATATGATAAGTAGTTTTCATATGCCCTATGACGCTTGCTTAAACTAAATAAAATGGATAAGATGATGTATGTGTGTTAAATGTTAAGGACTTGGATCCAAAGTTAAATGTGTAAGGTTAAAGATGGTATCCTTCGGGATGGCCGAGTTAATGATGATTAATGATTAATGATCCTTCGGGATGAATGATTAATGATCCTTTGGGATAAAGGTTAATGAATCCTTCGGGATGAATGTTAAAGAATCCTTCGGGATGAAATGTATTGCCTTAATCGGCAAGGGGTTGCCTATATCCTTGGCATATAAAAATATCCCTAAAGTTAATGTGGTAATGGTACGGATCCAAGTCTAAAAGTTAAAAGGCAATGTAAGGAATAAAAAGAATGAAAAGATTTAAAAGCTGAATGTGTAACGAATATGTACGAGTGTTATGTTGGAAGTGTATAAATAGGATGGTTTATGGTTTCTTTATTTAAATGGATTAGGACGCCTTTTCATTTGAATAAAGAAGTTATGAATCACCGAACCATGAGTTTATATTTCTTGATTTACATCATTTGGGATGCCTCTCCATGTAAATGAGGAAGTATGAATGAGTGGGCTTATGTGTTCCCGACATGGCATGAGTAGGGTGAAGGGGTAGAAACGGAAGTCTAGGAATGGTTAGAAGTCGTAAGGAACTAAGATAGGTGGATAAAGAAAGAATTGGATATTGACTTTAGGTGGGAGATGTCATGTGAAACCTACGACTTAGGTGTCTAAGGTGTGAGTTGAAATGAATGAGGAAATATAAAAGATGTTATAATGGCTTAGGGACATGAAAGTAATGTGGAAAATCGATCGTGGTGGTCATAACATGAATGGAAATTAACGTAAGGAAGTAATGATAAAAGAAGCGTATTAGAAAAAGAGTCAATGGGATGGTATAATGGTTGTGGTAATAATGGTAAAGAGGGTGTGTAATGTTCAAGTGATACATAGTCCTTGAAGGGAAAGTTGGAATGGAATGAGTTGGTAAGTCATGCAAAAGTAATTAAATTGGTTAAACGGTATACATTAGCAGTAAGATTATGTCTCAGAGGACATAATGATTAAATGGAAATGGATGGCTAGTGAAGTAAATTAAGGAATAAAATGAGTGAAGGGTGAAAATTGGGTATTAGAAAACATAGAGTTGCAAGATCACTTAGATCGTTGCAACTAATGGAACAAGAATTGAAAGTGCTAATATGAGTGGGAGTGAGATGAGACTAAGTTTTAGTAGGCAATAGATGAGTGATTTCGGGGACGAAATCTAAATAAGGGGGATGGTATTGTAACACCCGTTTCCCGGATACAAATAGTCCCCACCCTAGATGATATTGACTAAGGTTTTAACGTGATTGGCTAGTCAAACCCGGGGGTCAAAGTAATGGTCAAAGAACGTGTAACATAAAAATTTAAGATATGTTGGGTCATAATGTAATGAAGAGGGATTTAAAGGACTAAAGTTGTAATGTGATAAATGTGTCATAAGTTTATATGTGGCCAAAGTAGAAAGAAATGGACTTAAGGGACTAAAGTTGCCAAATAGGCAAACTTGCATTCTAACTAGTATATCCTAGAGAATTCTACACAATTCTTCATAAGTGTAGAGGGTGCTTGTGAGTCCGGTTATAAGAAAAGAGAGGGAAAAGAGAAAAGAAGAATGGAGCTTGGATGATGAAGTGATGAAGGAGATGAGTTCTTTGTTAAGGATTAAGCCATAGCAATGATCATCCCACGTAAGTAATCTCCCTAGCTTGATGTTAATGAGGTTAAGGTTTATGATTGAAGTGGGTTTTCATCATATGATCATAGTATGATCATATGATGATATAGAAAGGAAGATGGGTAAGTTTAAATGGGTTATGTAAACCCCAATAATGGTGTTACTTAATTGTGTTATTAGGTTTTCATTTTAATTGAGAAGAATGATGATGATTGTAGAAACTAGAAGGGGGGGTTGAATAGTTTCACCGTTTCATTGTAGTTGTTAAAACGTATCGCCGTTTTTAGGTCCACTTTATATTCTTTTGCAAACTTGTTGAATTCTACTTGTTATGTGATATCAATTTAACTAGTAACATGCATAAACAAACAAGTAAAGTAAAGAGTAAGGAAAGAACACAACCAAGGAGACGCGGCGATTTATAGTGGTTCGGCACGAAGCTCACTCTTCGTCCTACTCCACTCCCCGAGTACCACACTCGAGAGTTATCAATCACTATATCAACACACTCCTTCAGGCGGAGCAATCCGTACACATGCTTACACAAGGCTTAACGACACTAAGCATAATGTCGAGTTCTAATCGTAGCTTTTAGTCCATTTTCAAATAACTTCTCATTTTTAAGGTTGAGTAATTTTAGTCCATTTTCATGTTCAACTATGACTAATATCTCAACACATTATCATAACATGAAACATAAATATGCATTCATTTCAATCAAGGAGCATACAACATCATTCATGCAAGAACAACCATAGACAGTACATCATTTAACAAACATTAAGAGACAATACTAATCATTAGCTAGCATAACTAATCATCTCCCATTGCATGCTTGGTCCAAAACATAACATCCACTTAAATATTCATGAACTAGACATTTGAAAAATATCTAGTTGGATGGTGGAGTGGATGATGGTGAGGATGAAGGTGGAACCGAAGGTGTTGCCGATGGTGGCATGGAAGTAAGGGGAGTTGGTTGAGTATTTTGTTGAGAGAGTAGGTATTCAAGATATCCAAACATGTAGTGAAGTTCATCTCTAAGAGATGAGATGAGATGGAAGTTATGATAACAACATACACAACCGACGGTGTGGCTGTTTACAAAGTTGTAATGGGGATGATTTTCTATGCTTGGTGATTGTGGTGGAGTAAATGTAATGTTGTCCAAAAGACTCATTGGTGAAAGAGTTAAGGATATATTAGGTGGAGGTGGATGTGAGGTTCTTGGAGGAGGAGACATGTCTCTAAGATAGGGTGAAATGTCTTCATGGAAATTTGGTAGTTGGGATGATGATACGATATGTGGACTTGAGGTGTTTGATGTGTTGTTGGAGGAGGATGATTTACTCAAAAATGGTGTACAAGTACTCGAATTAGAGTAAGTGATCAAGAGTGATGAGTTTTTGATGAATGATGTGAATGGTGATGAATTTGGTCTTGATGAGGAGGATGAGGTACCTTTGATGGAAGGAGTTTTGAGAGGTGCATTTAGTGTTTGAGAGGATGAGTCATTATGTGTGAGATCAATGAGGTTGGTTTGTAGTGGTGTAAGGGTAATTTTAGGCCTTTTGTTTGATAGTGATAGGGAGGTTGAAGGAGATCCCATTGAAAGGAATGATTTAGATGATGAGAATGGTTATGAAACATGGATCTTTTAAATAATCAAGAGAGATTATGGAATGGGTAAAGCAGGCATTAGGAGGTTATAAACACATACAAATGTTTTGCTAATATGGGAAATGGTGGTGAAAATCAGGCAAATAGGGTAGCAGGTTTGCAAAAAATGAGAAACAGTGTTGGAACCCGTGATGCAGGACTGACGGTCCCTTAAAGGCTGGACGGTCCGTTATTGCTAGGGGACCGTCATTTCGATAAGGGACCGCCGTTAGTAGGGTCTCAGGTTTCAACCCAGTATTTCATTTAAGCAAACCTGTACTTCCATGCTGTTCAGGTATGGTTCATAGCAGCATAAAGGCTTACAAACACGTTTTAATCACTAGTTTAGCATGCATGCATTCGAAAACATTAATCTAATAATCATAGAAATCATAATCTCACAATAGATAAACATACAATCCACCAAATAGCAATGTATTCTAGTTAGTTGATACATACATGAAACGATCATTGAAACATAGTATCAAGAAAAATAAAACATGTTCCACACATAAATGATACAATGACGGATGATGCCCATTCACTTTTTCTTTCCCAACAATTTGCGAATACTTCTTCCAATTGACTTCCATGCACCTCGACTCTCATCCCTGTTTTGGTGTTCCATGTTCATGATTTGGGTAAGACGAGCTGAAAAGTTGTCAGGGTTTCGATCTTCAGGAGGAAGATCCTGAAAGACTTGAGGGTACCCGGATGGTAGAGAGTTGACATAGGTGACAGGAGATGGGGTACTAACTCGGGAAGTCCCTTCGTCATGAATCACATCATCGTTATCGTTGGGATTGAATGATGTACTATGAGCGAAGGAATGTGAACCTACTGACCTTCTTGACCTAGTCCTAAGTGCTGGTCCTACCGACCTTCTTGACCCGTAATCCGACCTAGTTCTTCGTTCTAGATTTTGGGTTAAAGGAAACATGACGGGATCTACCAAAGGATATTCAACATTGTTGAGACTAGGATAGTTATGCATGACATGTCGGAACAAACGAGTTAAGAGCATACCATATGGCAAGATCATATTGGGTTTGCTGCGAGCAAATTCCATTCTCTTGGCCATATAATATGCAAGATTATATGGTTCGGTAAGAGCTACACAGTAGAGGATTTGACTTAGACAAGCAGGGACGTGATCACGGTTTCCTCCAAGACAGAAAACATTCTCGCGAATAATTTCAGCCATGGGTTTCATGTGATCAACAATTTCCTTAGTCAAGATTTGATTTTCACTGACTGGAACAATAGCCCCATGGTGTACTCGA
>LBNU01032305.1:62078-72832 GCA_014162995.1 Artemisia annua | reverse complement strand
GGGGGGGTTATAAAAGGATGAGGACATCAGTAAAAGCAGAGCTCCGTTTATTATCTTTTTAATTTTTCTGGTATGGTTTGACAAAGACTACTATCGGTGAAACGATAAATGACCTGCGAGGATCATAGACGGTCATAGTTCGATCAGCTCCACCAACTGCAATATAACCACTTGAGGAGTTGCAAACTGCATACCATATATCTCCAACTGAACCACAAATTCTATGCACACAACCACCTTTTTCTTTTATTCTCAGGTCCCATATTGACAGCTGGAGGAATTTAAAGAAACAAGAAAATTACATAACAAGTTAATGATTTAAAAAATTATACTCAGTTGTTCTATACACAATGTAGTAAAGGTGAGTAAGCTCCCTACATGCGGTTAATCGGTTATCTTTAAGATTTTCTGACATAATAAAAGCATATTCGATAATTGGGATAAATCAGCAGATCAAAACCTTTTCAAGTATCAACTGTCATTAATGATAAAACAAAGGTTTAGTGGTAAGTTAGGTGATTAAATCCCTCCATAATGAATTGTCATGTTGAGGGGCTCACAGGCACTTAAATGACAAACTTTTAACAGGCTTAATAAGATCATTCCAATACTTTCTATCTGCTCAGTGGAAAATGACAAAAATATCGACATAACAGGCACACACAAAAAAGTACCTGGCAGCCTTCTGTAACAGCCAATATTGAGTTATCATTTCCGCTGTATATGTCCCGCACAAAACTTACTGCAGTAGGATACCACAATCTGCAATGGAGATGCAACATAAGACTACACTCCTGTCACTTACTTTTGGTAGGTCCAAACTTTGTGCGACAGAATACAGAATTGAAAAGTGTTTAATTAGTCTATACCTAAAGGTCATATAATTCCATTAATCACTTAAACTGACCGAGGAATACAGTTAAAAATATGCTTCTGCGACTAAGCCTTATCTCGACTTCTGAGGGTGTCAATTGGTCACATTACCAGCCGAACACAAATCTATCAGCTGTTTGGAGTAAATGTAATTCTAAGATGAGCCAGTATTAAAATTTGGATAATTATCAGCAAATGTCATGCCGGAATACCTCGCAGTAACTACTACACTTTTAGCTTTATTCAGGAGTCTAGTATTTGCAAAAGTTTTGCAGCTAAAACTGAAGTATGCATTTAGCATATTGTTTCTTTCCACAGAAAATACACCACATTTAAGATTAACTCGGTCTCTGGATCTAACAAAGGTAGATACTTTTACAACGGATAATATTTACGTAACATGAACCAAGATGCAATAAAGAGAAAAAGGTAGACAAGAACAATGAGTGGCCTAAATCATTTAATAATCGAAAGCAAAAACTAATCAACTAGACAGTAACCAAAGTATACTTACGTACGCAATGTGCGAAGATGAAGATCTTGGTCATATAAATCAATACTTTTGCCAAAACTATGTGCCACAGCAGTCTGAAACATCAATCAAATCCATCAAAATCGACCTAGAAAGTTGGGCATCGTATGGAAAGCAATTCATGTCCCTATAACTCTATATTTTCAACTCACTTTAGAAAAAGCATAAATTGAACGGTAACATTAGAAAAAATGGACCTAGAAAGTTAACAGGTAAAACGAATTGATGGAAGTGTCAGACCTAAAAAGCATAACTTTACAGCTGCATTTGTTGGCAAGTTGCACTACAAATGCTACATGTCCTCTAACCCAAACATTATTCTCAATAAGAGCCAACTCGTTAAATTCATGTGATTACATTCTTTGCCTCTAATAAAGTTTCTTTACTTCTAAGGCTCCAAACAAGAGGACTGATATTTCAAAATGATATCAAAACACACACAACGGGGTGAACATCCTATGGTTTATATTTTTTTCTCCTTATCAAGGTTAAGTGGTCTTCCGGTCATGCATGTAGCACTTTCATCACCTAAGATTTTGGCTAATGTTATTAGGATGCACACATGACAAGTATCTGGGTTTTATGACATATTTACATTTATACATGTAGAACGATATTTGTTTATATTTTGTAATAACGACTGTCGCGCTACAAGTGGAAAATGTACTGTTTATTTTAATATGTGAGAACATATACAACGAATTCCCACGTCAATATATACGTGATGATATTGTTATGTTAACTAGATGACCAGACTAGAGATGATCAAAGCCTAAGCACTAATACTTGGTAACATTAGATGTGATTAATTAGTCAGATGATATGTACCGTAGACCATTGACTTGGACTGAAGCAAAGCCCAGCCCAGCCAGCTTCTCCAACTCCAAAATCCCGAGGTGACACAGAAAAAGTAAGCTTGTCAACATCTGAAAATATATCAAGCACATATACGGTTGAAGGATCAGATAATCAATAAAGTTAGAGGATCACAATTGCATTTTATGATATTTTCTCTACACGTTAATCAAGAATAAAAGACGGAAATGTTAGACAAAAAGAATATCAGCAACAAAGACACTGGTCTGCTTTATGGCTAAATATAAAAAATCTACTGCAGTAATAAAAAACATCCTTTGGAAGGTAAGGAGAGTGACCTAGTAGCTAGCCTCATTAACATAAGATATTTTACCCATTTCAATCAAATAAACACATCATAAAGTGTGATAATACAGGAGAACATGATGTCGAAGTTGGTACCTTCACTGCCACTATCCAATTTGGAAACAATAAGATGTCCATAGGAGTCAACACTTCCCAATATTAAGCAATCACTACCTGCAGATTTTTAATCACAGAACTTTAATGCTGAACACACAACGAACAAAATCACTCTCCCACCATTCCATGTTAATTGTCAATTTGTTATACGTTGACTTTAAATGTCGAATTTATTACTTCTACTTCCAAACTAATATATGAATTTTTAGTTTTTAGAAAAGATAATCGATATAAACAAAAAGAGTTATATACTATTAAAAAAAACCATCAATGTAAAAGATTTAATGAAATAACAATTTCAAACATGTTATAATTAAAGTTGAAGAAAAAGAAGCGATAAAGACGAGAGTATATAACTATACATGAAATGACTAATGGAGATGACAGTAAGCAGTATTATTATTTACAGTCACATAAAGAAAAGAAAAAAAAGGTAATAGTATATAAAGGACAATGTGATGCTGCGCTAGCAGCTGTTTGTGTAGGGGTAAATGACATACCAGAATCAAAGAATAAAACCTATGGATATGTTAGCTAGCATACAAGAAAAGATACTCCTAACTAATAATTATATGTACATACTTTCTGTTTCATTTAATACTATTGTCTGAATTTCCGACCGATGAGGACAGCGATTCACTATGGCAGAGTCCAACACCTTCAAATATTAAGATTTTACGAGATACATCAACGCAATTTTATGATCACAAATTCACAATCGAACTAGTTGGACAACAACAATAGCTTAGCAAAGCTTACCTGAGTTTGTTCAGGTATAAGGAGGCTATCCTTTCCTTCATCAACTAAAGAATCTTTCAAAGAGACCTACGAAAAAAGCAGAAGCTTTTTATTTAAAAAATAAGGTGAATAATAAGCTGGCATATGCAGAACAGCAAACTAGGTGACAACAACATATTTCACTTTCCAAAATTTATAAATAAGTTTGACAGAAATTATCAAGCATTCTTCATAAACTAGTCTCTTTTAAGTTTTAACTAATACCAAAGGGGATGCGTCTCAAGTAAATATGGGCTCCAGGCATTAGAAGTGACTAGTCTGGTAGTGTATATAACCAAGCGTCGAAAGAAAGCCTAAAGCGTGCATCAAGCTTACCAAATATGTCACAATACACATAGCGTAACACCTAGCTGCAAAATGGTCTAGCTTTAGTTAACTTAAGCCGTAAGACCAAATTTTGAAGTTTATCGTTAACTTAAGAATGTCAAATGAGTTGCTTTCAATATTCAACTTCGATAAGAATGGCTTTGAATGGACATAAGAAAATACATAATAACTTCAAATTGTAAAGTAGCATAGTAGTAATGTTTGTAGCTAAAAACTAAACATGTGCATATTAGAATCGAAATTACACTTATATTTGTAGGAAGAAGAGTGCATGATTGCATATACCAGGTCCCCGAGAACATTAATCTAAAAAAATAACATCCACACTTGTATCTTATTTGTGTATTCTAATCGATTGTTTCCTAAACAATGCCAACGAACCTTGGTTTTAAGGTCCTATTTTTAAAGATAAGGGTGCCTAATTTAACCGGATCAGCGCAGGGCCGTCTCGAGGCCTCGAGAGACCTAAAGTGAGATATCAAATAGAGGCCTATTTTTTATTTTTTTTTATTTATTTATTTTTTCTGGCTGACATTATTCAATACTTAGCTAATTATAAATGTTCATAAATCTATAAAGCAACTAAAATAAAGTAAATGTAAAAAGTTAGGACCTATTTCAAGCAAACTAAGATTGAAAGAGCCGAGAAAATTGTTTGTAACTTGCAAGCGTGATTTGTGCTATCGTTTACTTCATGATTTTAAGCACAAACATGTTTGATTTGCAACTTATGGAATTAAGATGAAAGTTATACCGGATAGAAGAGAAGATATAATATTATTATTTGTGAACCTTATTCAGTAGGGATAAAGCTATAATGTTAAACGGAACAGTAAAATTTAATGGCTAAGTTGATTTTAAATAAATTATTGACGAAAATAACATAAAAGTTTCAGAATAATTATGAATCATGACGTAAATTTATTTTGACCATGGTGCTTTGAGTTAGTTTGAGACTTTTGTTGTCGGCATATTTTTCTTTTAGCATTTGCGACAATCTTATAAGTAAACTATTCTTATAGTAAATAATTTGGCCCTCACTTTTGTTGTCTAGTTTTATCGAACATGTAACTTGTAATATGTATATACAAATTTATAATTTTTGGGGGCCTTAAATTATATGGGCCCTAAAGCTTTTGCTTTAGTGGCCTTATGATCGAGCCGGCCCTAGATCATCGACATATTAATCCTTTAATCCATGTAGATGAAACTAGCAGTTAGATTATATTTTAGTTCATGTACGACGATCATATATACATAACTATTTTATCCTAGTGGTTTAAAATAGTAGATAGATGTAATGAAAATAGAATATTTAGACAGGGTGTAGTGGTACCCAAACCCACGCGTGGTCGCTTGCTACATCTCCACCATCACCATGCGTGGTGGTGTGCTTTTCGCGGTGGTCACTACCACCGGTGAAATTAAGTAAAAACAAACCCCCAACGGTCGTTAGTGTGGTGTGTGTGTGTGTGTGTGTGTGTTTTTATTTTTATTTTATTTATTTATTTATTTATTTTTTTTTTACATATAAATACCCCCCTACATATTATTTTTATTCACGCCTTCAACATTATTTCTTAGAGTTGTAAACGAGCTGAACATTCAAAGAACATTTCATGGAACCGTTCGGTAAAAAGTTCGTTTATTTATTAAATGAACGAACATGAACAATATTTTACGTTCGTTTAGTTAAATGGACGAACATGAACAAAAGTCTTGTCCGTTCATTTATGTTTGTGAACGTCCGATTATGCATTCGTTAACGTTCGTTTATGATCAATTATTTGTTTATGTTCGTCTTTCGTGTCTTTTTATTATATACTTATAAAACTGGTCTACTTAAACGAAACAATACTTATAAAACACAATAGCATGATATTTTTGTAGCTTTTATGTTTATTTTTCTACCTTCATTTATGTTTATTCGTTTATGTTCGTTAAGTATCTTAATGAACAAACATAAACGGACACGAATAACCTTATTTATTTAATAAACGAACATGAACAAGAAAATTTGTCCGTTTAAGCGACCATGTTCGTTTATTTGTCCGGTTAAATCTAAACAAACGACCATGAATAAGGCTTCGTCCGTGTTCATTCGGTTCGTTTACAGCCCTATTATTCTTTCTATATAGATTATTCACACCTTACTTTTTTTTTTTTTTTTCATTTTTTTTTAACCAACTGCCTAGCGCAGTTGGCCACCAGCTACCTTAGAAGCCTGGCCAGCTTGATCCAACAAAGGACGCGAGCTCGAATCCGTTCCGCAACATGGTTGGGTATTCGGTGGAGGTATTTCACAGGCGTCAAACCTTTGTTGGGTAGGGTTGATGGGTACCATTATGGTACACAAGGTTGAGGTGTCCCTGCCAATCTACACACTTTTGATCCAAAGATTATTCACACCCAGCCTTAAGGGAGTGTTTGGATTAGCTATTTAGCTTATTTATAGCTAGTACAAATTCAAATAAGCCAAAAGAAATAGGATTACTAAAGAGAGAGAAAGAGATAGTACGAGAATTCGATAAACATGAGAACCGGAAGCCACATAAACCCAGCAACTACTTCCATCTTCACTAACCTGTCCCATTAAAATACTCTTCATTAATCCATCCAAATAATATAATATATATTTAAAAGAAAAAGGAATGAGAAATTGTATATGTACATGAAGGGAGATGCGATTGGAGTGAAGATTGGCGGGAGATGGATACTGTATTAATGACGATGGTACCGCCGCTTTCTTTAGACTTCGAGCGAACAACATCCCTCTTTCTTACTTTCTACTTTCTTTCAAACCTCAAAACAAGGACATAGTACAAGTTTTATTTTCCATTAAAAGTGCTTATTTTAAAAGTTAATTTACAAACTTATTTTGTTGCCGAGGGACTAATTTATATCATTTAAATCATTTACTTTATTATACATTTACCGTTTTCTACGACTTTCTTCGTTGTTTTAAAAGGCTGTAAAACGACTATGGTTTTTTATTTATTTTTTTATTTTTTTTTTCGACTGGGAACGATGCCGTTTCATGTTTTCAAATAACCTTGGGTTAAAACAACGACATTTTGCTCTCTTTTACGCTTTCTAGATAGTGCTCATATTTACCATCACGCATACAATTTCACACACACGGTTTCTGTCTCTCAAATCACTGTCTCACACATAGTTTCTCTCATCTCATCGTCTACTGTGAAACAGTGGTTTCGTGTTTTTTTTATGCCGCGGCGGTGTGGAGTATTTGTTTTATAGATCTGCATGGTATTGCTACACTTGAAATTGTCATCAAAAATATATGGTACTTCGGCGTCTTTAGTTTTTATTTGCGAATTTGTGTTTCTGTTTGTTTCATGTTTGTTATATGTTTTTAGTTTTTATTTGGGAATATGTGTTTCTGCTATGTGGTCATCCATTTTTTAAGTTATGTAATTATGTTTTTGTTTGTTTAATGTGTTGCTTGTCTTTTAAAGATATTATTATTGCTGATTTTGCAAGTTGTGCTACAATTTGTGTTTAAGATTGAAATTGGATCATAACAGTTGTATGTTGTTTTTAAAATGTAGCATGGCTTTTAAAGATTGATATTGGATCATAAGTGTTAGTTGTATATTGTGTTTAAAATGTGGCATGTCTTTTTAAGATTGATACTGGATTACAAGGGTTAGTTATATATTGTGTTTAATATGAAACAACTTCATATAATTCGAAACAGTGTCATTTTGTGGTAGTTGAAATTGGCGTTATAGAAAGGAATGGGAGGGTATGTGTCTTTTATGTAAAGAATGTGCCACATTCTATTTGTTGTTATTGTTGTTCAGTTTTGTTGAGGCTATGGCGATTGATTTTGGATGTGTTTTAGTGTATCCGATCAAAGTTGAGAGTATCAACATTTTGGTGGGGCAACTAATTTGCAGCCATGGCGGATTGATCCTTTTCTTTCGATTGTATACAAATCTGAGCCTCATCAAACGAGAAGAGATGGTGTGTATGTGTTTTTTTAGATAGAGATATGGTGGATTGTTTATTATAAAGACATGTACTCCGTCGTTTCAGGCTCTTCTAATTTACTGAACGATGTCGTTTTCAGCCAAGGTTATTTGAAAATATGAAACGGCGTCGTTCCAAAAAAAGACAAAAAAAACACACACACACACATACACACACAACGTCGTTCTGCAGCCCCTTAAAACGACATCGTTTTCTAAGGTAAATGTATAATAGAGTACCATAAATGTATAAAAGAGCAGTGTTGGGCATTGAATTTGTGTTAATGGATTCGTGGAAAGCTGAGATTATCCGTATCTTCACAGGGCAACTTACAAAGTCTGCAGCCATAGCGGATTGATCCTGATTTTTTGATTGTTCACAAACCTGAACACGTGTGCGTTGGATAATTGCCTACAAAATCCGCCTGTATGTGATAAGGTGAAGTAATAGAGATAGTGATTGTCACACGGTGTGTGTCATATTGTGTGTTTAGTGGTGGTTTTATCTATTGTCTGATCAAAGTCACTTATGCCGAGGCTGTGACAATAGTATTTGAGTTTGTGTTAATGGACTCGATCAAGGTTGAGATTATCCGTATCTTGGCAGGGCAACTTACAGGTCTGCAGCCAGGCGGATTAATCCTTCTTTTTCAGTTGTTTACAAATTTGAGCCTCACCTTGGTTCTAAACTATGTTGTTTTTGTTTATTTGCCTTTAGAAACGACGCCGTTTTATCTATTTTCTGACTAGAGTCAGCCGACACGAGGCTGTGATGATAGAATTTGAATTTATGTTAATGGGTTCGAGCAAAGCTGAGATTATTTGTATCTTGGCAGGGCAACTTACCAAGGCTGCAACCACGGCCGATTGATCTTGCTTTTTCGACTGTTTACAAATCTGAGTCTCACCTTGGTTGTAAACTACGATGTTTTAATTTATTTCCCTTTATAAATGACACCACTATTTACCGTCTGATTAAATTCAGCCGACACAGGGATGTCATGATAGAATTTGAAGTTGTATTAATGAGTTTGAGCAAAGCTGAGGTTATCCGTATTTTGGCAGGACAACTTACCCAGTCTGTACCCATGCCGGATTGATCCCGCTTTTTTAATTGTTTACAAATTTTAGCCTCGCCTTGGTTATAAATAGCGTCGTTTTAGTTTATTTGCCGATGTTATTTGTCTAATTAAAGTCAGCCGACACAGGGATGTGATGATAGAATTTGAATTTATGTTAATGGGTTCGAGCAAAGCTGAGGTTATCCATATTTTGGCAGGACTTACAGTCTGTAGTCATGGCTGATTGATCCCGCTTTTTTGATTGTTTACAAATTTTTAGCCTCACCTTGGTTGTAAATACCGGTGTTTTCAACTTTGGAAAACAAGAATGTGTCTACTCCTAAGGTTGGTATCGTTGTTAATGGTGATGGTAGTGTTAATGGTGATGGTCCTAGTAATCAGCCTCCACGTGAATTGGCTGGTCTTATTATTTCTGATTGGAGTGTGGATGATGGTGATATTAACTTGTCTATGTTAGTGGACAAGAATGTGTCTTCTGGTCCTAAAACATCTTATTCAGCCCCAACGACTTGTGGTACTAGTGAGGGCAAAGGTAATGTTAGTGGAAAGGAGCAATCGTTTGCTTCTTTGCTTGGTGCCAATAGTACTTCTCGTAAGGTGAATTTTAGGCAGATGGTTAATGAAGATCGGGTTCCTAACCATGATACTAAACTCCCTAAGGAGGCGATGGAACCCGTTTTAGGTCGGTATGAGAACACTCTTGTTAGGTACTTCTTAGGAAAAGCTATAGCTTTTCCCATTGTGCAGAACTATGTTACTAATACGTGGAAGAAATTTGGCGTGCAAAAGATTATGAAGAATGACGGATTGGAGCAGGTGCTCCAACAAGGCCCGTGGTTAATCCGTCATTCACCTCTTATTCTTAGGAAATGGTCTCTTAATGTTCCCCTAACCAAGAATGAGGTAACTACGATTCCTGTTTGGGTTAAATTACATAATGTGCCTATAGTTGCTTATTCGGAGGTTGGTTTAAGCTTGATTGCTACTCAAGTGGGGAAACCGGTTATGTTGGATTCATTTACATCTTCTATGTATGTTGACTCGTGGGGTTGGATTAGTTATGCTCGTGCGTTGGTTGAAGTGTGTTCAAATTCAGAATTGAAAAAGGAAGTTAGTATGGCTATTCCATTGGATAATGATAGGGGCTCTTCGACGGAAATCATTCATGTCGAATATGAATGGACACCTCCTCATTGCAGTGTTTGTAAGATATTTGGTCAGACACTTAGTGAGTGTCCAAAACAAGTGAAAGAGGTAGTTCATAAGGTTTCTAATGTGGTGATTAATGCATCTATTCAGGTGGTTAATAACGATGAGGGGTTCATAGAGGTAAGGAATCGTAAAAATAAAGGTAAGAGTGTGGTTTCTACGTCTCAACCTAAGCCAATTGCAGGGGTTAAACTCTCCAAGCCTAAGGCTAATTTTTGGAGACCTAAAGTCACGACAACTTCTAATCAGGTTGATACCAAGAAAGATTCAGATCCTAAGGGTCTAAAGCAGGCTTCTACTTCAAATGTTACATCTGGTAAGGACCCACAGTCTTCTAACTCTTTTGGTATCTTGGAGTCATTGGTGGATGAGGATGTTCTTGGTTTTATTAACAATGGTAAGGGGTCACAAGATCAGCCTATTACTAACATGGAATCGCAGGTGTCGGGTAAGGCTTCTAAGTCGTCTATGTTAATACAAATATCGCCTAAAAACGTTATTTATATTTTAACGATCTTTGCTAAGTTTTGTTAATGACAAGGTACAAACTTTAGCTTGTAATAAAACATCACTTTAGTTTCTAAGTCTTATATAATTAGACGTTGCATTTCTATTTAAACATGAACTTGTTTTATATTGTTTAAATGAAAGCTTTAGAAATAT
>LBNU01032305.1:28013-51373 GCA_014162995.1 Artemisia annua | reverse complement strand
TGATTAGAGAATTCTAGCAAGTGTGCAAGCTTGAACCTCGGGTCGTAGTCCCAACGAGGGTTGAATTGATCCAGTCAAGTAAGTCGTGAGTTATGTGAAGTGAATAGGTTTGAAAGATGATATTTGGTTTTAGTTATCACTACGAGAAAACTTTAAGATTTAACAACAACTTAGAAAAGGAGAACGTGTTTAAGAGAAATAGAATTAAGAACTAAAGAAAACATAAAACTTGAAGAAACTACAAGTAAAAGAAATGGAAAAATATTTTTGGCTTTTGTATTTTTGATTTAACGAAAATGATTAAGTGCAAAGATGAAAGAAATAAAAGAAAGAAATAACAAGTAAACAAAATAAAAGAAAGAAAAATTAAATAAGAAAGTAAAGTTTGTTTTTGGTTTTTAGTTTTAATTAACGAAAGAAAATAAGAAATAAGACCCTAAGATTACAAAAGAAAACTTAAAAGAGTATAAAAGATAAACAAGTTTAAACGAACTAAGTAGACTAAATTAAACTTAAAAGATTTTTTAGAAAATTCGACGGAGTTTCGTTTAGAATTAGTAAAAGAAAACTTCACTCGATGAACGATGAAGTGAAAAGAAGCCCAACTCGGCTTTTAGAAGAAATAGAACTCGACTCAAAGTAAACTTAGACTAACAATTAACTTGACACAAGGATTTACTAAACAACGACCATACTAGCAAAATACTTAAACGATACTCACAAAAGAAAGAATAACTCATACTCACAACAAAAGCAATAACCATACTCGCTATTTATTTAAAGTTCATACTCGCTAACCTAAGTAAAGACCCATACTCGCAAATTGAAGACAAATGATACTCGCTACTGAACTTGTGATACTCGCTATGAAAAACAACACATACTCGCTAGATTTTGTCATGCATACTCGCAATTCATGAACTTCATACTCGCTAGGTAAATGATAGCCAAGCTCATACTCGCTATCTATAATTGCTTACTCGCAAACAAGGGCTTATACTCGCTAGAAATTTTTAACCATACTCGCTAGATATTAACACCCATACTCGCAAGCTTTTTGAACAAATTCTCCTACTCGCTAAGCAAATTTTACAACTCGCTAAACCCTAAAAAATTCGTACTAGGACTTATTTTACGTGACCAAAGATTAAAAACTAGTAGAAACTAATAAAGGCTTTGTGTAAACAGGTTTAAAAAGCTAAAGAAGCTAGTAAATAAGCTAAATAAGCCACGAGTTTATTTCAAGCCCTAACCCATTTTATTTTTTATTTGAATCCAAAAATACATGCAAAGGTGACAAAAACTTGTAAAAGCTTTTATGAAAGATTAATAATAACAAGATTAAATTTAAAACATGTAAAGATTAAACAAGAAAGATTAAGATGAAAATGAATAAGCTAGAAAGATAAAAAGTTTAAGACATGGAAAATTTAAAAATGCATTCATAAAATTAAACTTACACACACTAAAACAAAACTAAAATAAGGACTAAAATAAGGACTAGCTTTGGAGAGGAAGCCAAGGGGTGTATTTAAGGGAGCAAGGGTGCTTCCTTTTTGCCTACGTGTACATTTTGCCCCCTCGACTTTTACATCTCATGAAAACATCACATAAACTTCTATTACACACTACTATAACTTCTAAAAATTAAATTTAGGTCCTTGTAACTTGAGGTAGCGTGTTGACGTGCTTTCCAAAGGTCTTCAAAGACGTAAAAGTGATCACTTGCTCGAACTTATAAAGCTTATCTAAATAATTATCTTTGAACTTCAATTAAGCGTCTCTTTTATTTTCTTGAGCCTTTAAGAAATAATTTCGTCTTCACGGGCTTTTCTTAAGTAGATATCATCGTTGACTCGACTTTTAGACACTTTTCCACATCTCGTGCTCGTTCTAGGCTTTTTGGTTGATTTTGATGTCATTTATGCAATATCCTTCCCTGCACGATCACAAACGCAAAAACACGATATCTTTGGCGTTTAATGTTAGTTTTTGGTCTAATAGAGTCTGAAAATGGTGAGTAAAAGGTATGTGAATAAGCACATACCATTTCACATGATGTTACGTGAAATATATAAGCTCCCTAAGTTAGAAAAGCCTTGGCTAGAGGCGATAGTTAGAAAAATATGAGTTGGCGTTTTCCCGTAAATGGGTGCTTTAAAAGTTGGATCTCTCTAATCCCAAAACTCGTTTCAAGTGTTCTCAATTAAGCACATAGCATATTCATACATGTATTGAAAGATCCACATTTGTCGGATAAGGGGAAAGCCGACTTTCAAAATTCAACCCGATATTCACAAACGCCTGGCGCGTTACCCACGCGTTGACGCGTGGGTGGCGCGCCAGCAGCAAACTTGTGATTCGGGGAATTTTGGCTAACGTTTGTTAGTTTATATGTTTCGATGGTTTATTTGTCATCATTAAAACATAAAGAGATCTTGATCATGTTGCCTCAACAATCTCCCCCTTTTTTATGATGACAAATAAAATTACAAAACTTAGCGAAGACAAAGCGCGCCTTTGGTGTAGCTTGCGTCTTGACCTTTGCCTTGTAATTTGGTGAAGCCTTTAGCATTTCTTGAATGGTCTTCACACTCTTGCTTTCTTTCTCCCCCTTTTGTCGAATCAAAAAGGTGGGACTTCCATTTAATGGGAAAGTAGCTTGTTCCAATAGCACCCGAACGTGCTCCCCCTTGAACATAGCTCCCCCTAGATTGTTGCTCCCCCTTGTTTCAAGGCGGGGATCCATGGGTCAAGAGCCTCACCTTTGCGGTGGCCTAGCTACATAAAAAGCACAACATGCAACAAACAAGAAATCCTCACATGTGAAAGTTTCAAAATGGGTTAGGTTACCATTTGGAGATTTGCAACATGGGTTAGTTCACCACAATATATATATTTGTCCAATATGACTCCAATAACCATTTGTTGAGCATGACAAAATTGAGGAAAGTGCATTTATTATTATTATAAAGCTTGAAAGCTAGAATTACAACTATATCATGATACCATGAGATCCAAGGAACACAAAATACGCACAAAGCACCTACCAAACACACTTAAACAATACATGATATAAGGAAACTAGTTCTTGTGATCTACAAGATTGTCCTCATAAGTGTCATCACCCCTTTCTTGATGCACAATGCATGTCATGTTTGAGGCCAATGCTTGTAGCATTTTAACTCCGTCATGGAGAGATTTGAGCATTTTACGGGTTTCTTCTCTATGATCCTTAATAGCATTAAGCATGTCAATTGTGTTTTCACAACAAATTGCATGGTTGCCTTTACGAAGTTTTGGGTTTAAGGGCTTCCTTATCTTTTCCCAAACTTCTTCATCACCAATTCCCCTAAATGGGGATGTTGTGACTTGATCATTTTTGTGGATTGCTCCAAACATCATCTTGCATTAGTTTTTCAAGGTTGATCCTAGGATATTGTTGTTGGTTGTTTTGCATAAACCACCCATTTCCCATCCCAACACTCTTAGTTGGAGCTTGAGGGACAACATTGTTGTTAACAATTTCTTCACTTCCATTGTTTGCAATCAATGAATTAGTGTCACTACTTTGGAGGATGAAATTGTCAAGAACATTGTTTGGAGAAGGTGGTTGGTTATTCATTTTTAACTTAGATTGAGATTTTAGGTGCAATGCTTAGTCAAGATCTCTAATCCTTAAATAATAGTAGAGTGAGGTTTAGATATGGGTAATGACTCCTATTATCCAACGGGTATTAAGGCAATTAGTACTAAGATTCCTCATTAGGTGTACAAGTTGTGAAGATCAAGAGGAAGAGAATATATAGGAAAGGTAAATATGCTTTGATCACATGGTCATGGGAAGAGTTATTCAAAGAATTATGAGTGTTTTAGTTGATCTTAAGTTATGATATGTAGACTAAATATACATGCTACCTACCATTATTTCTCAAGCATGAACCATAATTTGTTAAGCTATGCATCTAATAATGGTTGAGTAAAAGATATTGTTAGATCACTATTTTGAAGGTATCACACTTTTGATTAAATAATTTAATCATGCAACATGTATTGATCACATAAGATGAACAAGTAGAATTAGATATAACATTTTCAACACAAGTGTAAGTTGTGATCAATATTATATCTAATCTTGGAATTTTGACAAAATCAATATTATCGAGATTAAGCAAGATAATTTTGTGTCAAATTTTCTTGTTCAATGCACATAGTATAGACAAGTAGAATCTTGGATATTATCAATCATTGTTTAAATAATGAGTTGATACATATCTTTCCTCTTGTAAGACATTTATTTGGGCTTCCATCCATGCCTCCATATAAACCTAAATCATATAAACACATAAGCTCTAGGAGCATCACAATGTCCTTTAATACATTTCAATTAACATAAAAGATTGTTCTCTTAAGATGCATGTTTTAACATCAAAACCTATCCCAAAGCAATTTGGACTCTTGAAAAATGTCATGCCAAAAACCTAATCTTGTTTGTTTTGTGACCTAAGAGTTCTTTTATTCAAGTCACCAATGACTTGTTGAATAGGATGACCCCTCGCTTCTCTCACTTCCTTAGGATTACCTTCATCCGAAGCATTAACTTGTAATGTCGGTGACCATTCTTGATCTTGAACTATAGGTTCATTGATCACATCATCTTCTACCGAATGAGATGATTTAGTCTCGGGCATGCTCTCATAAATGGTAACATTGAGAGATTCCTCAATCCTCATTGTTTCCTTGTTAAGCACTATGTATGCTTTACTAGTTTGAGAGTATCCTAGAAACACACCTTCATACGACTTTGGGTCGAATTTGGTGAGATATTCTTTGGTGTTTAGTATAATTACTTTACAACCAAATACTCTAAAGTATTCTAAGGAAGGTTTTCTATTCCTAGGTATTTCATAAGGAGTTTTATTAATGACCTTTCTTATATGAACTCTATTAAAGATATAACGTGCGGTATCTAGGGCATGACACCAAAAATTTTGTGGGATGGATTGCTCGTCAAGCATTGTACGACTCATCTTTCTTAACTTACGATGTGTTCTTTCAACAATCTCAAGCGATTGAGAGGTGAACGGGCCCGATAAGTTATAAGATATTCCATGTTGTTCACAAAAGGTTCCAAATTGCATTTTATCAAATTCACTACTATGATTTGTTTTAATTGAGACAATTGAACAATCAAGTAGGTTTTCAAGTTTCTTTCTTAAAATGTTGAATTTATTCAAGACTCCATCCTTGTTTTCTAAAAATAATATCCAAGTGTAATTTGAATAATCATCTATAATCATTAAAGTGTAGAAGTTTCCTCCATAACTTTGGATCGGAGATGGACCATACAAATACAAATGAATCAACTCTAAAACCCTATTAGTTGTCACTTCCATTTTATTCCTATTATTTGTTTGTCCTTGACTCCCTAGACATGTATCACAATAATGTCTTTCGAAGCTAAACTTCGGTAAATTCCGTACTAGCTCGTTAGAAGCTAGGTTTTGAACTAACCTCATATTGGCGTGACCTAACCTTCTATGCCAAAGCGTTGGGTTGTCCACCATGGACGTAAGACATATATGTTGCTTAGAGTTATCACCCAACTTGCATGTATATAAGTTATTTCTCCTATGACCTTTTGCTAACACAACACCATTTTTACTAATAGTACAATCTACCTTAGTAAATTTAACTTCACAATCATCATCACTTAATTGACTCACACTAATCAAATTAAAGTTTAAACCTCTAACATGCTCAAAGTTGATAATTTCAATGGAGTCATGAAGGACATTTCCTTTGCCGACAATTTTGCCGTTAAGTTCGCTCCCAAAAATGACATGATTGCCATTATACGCCGTGTATGATGTGAACAATCTTCTATTCCCGGTCATGTGTTTAGTGCAACCACTATCCACTACCCACTCATCCGGTTGTTTTGAGACAAACCTACAACAAAGACATGACTCATACTTTTGGTACCCATTGTTTCTTGGGTCCATTTTGGTTAGCATATGAGTTCCCAAGTTGAACATTCTTGGGTCTTGAAGTAAGATACATAATTTCTCAATAACAAAACTAGAAAAAGCGGACTAAGGATTATTTTGAAAATTATTTTGACTTTGATGACTTGATCTATAGTTATTATATCCTTGAGGTCTAAAGAAGGTTTGGTTTGGGTAGGAGTTGTCTCTCCTTTGATAGTTGTTGTATTGGTATTGAGATGACCTTTGATTATAATTATAAAAATTTCTTCTTTGATTATTTTGAAACGAAGGTCTTTGGTTATATGAAGTAGAGGGTCTCATATTAGGTGTAGGTAAAAGTGGTTTACTATTCTCTCGAGGTTGTTTATAACCAAGACCATTACGAGAACCCGAGTTAAAACTTTGTTTTGGGTTTACATTTCTTGCAAAGGGAGCTTGGTTACCTCGAGAGCTTACAAAANCTCACATGGTTCTTGTTATAGAAGCTAGGATCTAGAGCCGTGAGGCTAGTGATAATAGCATTGAACCTTGTGTAACCATTATCAATGGTTTCTTCATCCGAGACCGTAAACTTCTCATATTGTTGTATGAGTAAGTCGATCTTGCAATCTTTCACTTGAGAGTTGCCTTGATGAGTGATGATGAGAGAGTGCCAAATTTCCTTGGCAGTCTTGCAAACATGAACCCTCTCGAACTCCCTTCGAGGTAGAGCATTATAGATCAACATCTTGGCTTCATCATTCTTACCAAGCTTTCTCCTCTCATCATCATTAAGATCCAAATGTGGCTTTTTCACCAACAACTTTGTTTCTGAGTCTTCCACCATGAAATCAAAGTTGCCATTTTGGATGATTTCCACAAATCAAGATCTTTGGACCTAACATAGGTCTCAAACCAGGTTTTCCAAAAACAAAACCCATCGGTTTCTAGCAAAGGTGGTGTTTGCATAGAGCACCCCTCAACATAGTTCTCTTGAGCCATGGATCTATACTCTACTTTACCAAAAATCTAATTAGGATTTTAGATTTTTGGGAAAGATGTTTTTGACTTAAAACGACTTCTCGGGAAGGCTTTAACGCTCAAAAACTTGAGTATTCCGCTCTGATACCAATTGTAGAACTGTAGAGGGGGGGGGGGTGAATACGGTTTCTTCGGCTTTTAGAATGTTTAAAAACTTTAAGCCGAGAAGAACATCAAGTGGTCTAGAAGAGAACTACCACTATCACAAGCACAATCCAAAGTATATAAAGCGAGTAAAAGACACCACGATATATACTGGTTCCAGATGGGGGGTTTAGACCATCCGTACATCCAGTTGCGAATCCACAACACGATACTATTCAACTAGTATAATCCTTTCGGTGGACTATAAATCGTTACAATTCACTCCACCAATATTCAACAATATTGATGCTCACAAAGAAGGAGTTACTCCCACGGTATTCCGACCTCGGAAACCACCCTAAAGAATCTCGTGATTCGACTTAACCTTTGGTCACCAAGACCAAAACCAAAACTTCCACCTGAAAGTATCAAACCCCAACTAGATCCCCAATGATCTAGGCTTGGTCACCAAGACACAGGACTTCCCTTACAAACAATTGAATGAATGAATAAGTGTTTGTTCAACCAAGCCCTAACCTCACCTAGAGACTCGATTGTAATAGAAAGGTTATAGATAAGAAGACCCTTGACACAATCACAAGAGTGGATTAACTTCTTGTGATTCTTCCCTTGCAAGGAGATGTGTTCTTTCAAAGAATGTTAGTGATTAATTAAGAACACAATATAGAATTAGAGAGATTAGACAGAAAGAATATAGAGAGAAAGAATAATGGCAAGGGGTGGGGAATACAAGAGGCAATGGGGGTATTTATAGGCCAAGACCCAAACTTGGGAATATTTTACCGAGGCCGGCGCGTCACCCACGCGTCAACACGTGGGAAGCGCGCCAGGTCTCTGTCATAAGATTTCCAAGTGTTGGGTGTTGGATCTTATAAATACCTATCCTTGCTAAACCCCCAATTGTACTTCACACTAAACCTTAACATTAATCAATCTAAGGTTTACCAACTCAAATAGCCAATTTGGAATTTTTTTTTGTGAAGTATTTATAAGAAAACAAAATACCAAGGGTAGAAGAGTAGAAAGGGTAATTTGGTAGAGGTAGAATGGGTATTCCTCACATGGCATAATAGAAGAGAATATGCCATGGAATATTCCTCACTAGGGAAGAGTGACTAAGGTTGGGTTAAGAGGTAACCATGGTTAGGTTAGAAGTGAACCATGGTTAGGTTGAGAAAGCATATTCCAAAGGATATTCCTTTGATTGGGGGGAAAGAATGAGATGGATGGTTGAGATGGTTTTGTTTGAATTGGATGGTGGAGATCAAAGGGAGCCTCTTTTGGTTTTCAAATAATTCCCATGTGTTGAATATGGAGGGTTGAGATGTGTTGTAAGGGAATGGATGGTTGAGATGTAAAGTGTGTAAGGGAATATGTAAGAGTGTAAGAGATTGCGTAAGAGAATATATGACTTGGATATGGTAAGATATGGTGAGTTGACTAGTGTGTGTAGAGAGGAGATGGTTGTGAGAGTAGTGTGTGTATTTTGAAGTCAAGTGTGTGTACACAAGGTGTATAAGTGTGTGTATAAAGATTGTATGGGAAGTTGGTAGATTGAGAGAATATTGTGTGGGAGTATGTGAAGGTTGTGTTTAAGTATGGGGAGACACAAGGTACACATTGTATAAGAAGTGTAAGAGAATATTGTAAGAGAATGTTGCGAAGGGATATTTGGGAAGGATTGTGGGAGATATGGTGTATTTATCTTTTTGTAAAAATGAGATTAAGAGGAAGATTAAGAAATAATCTAAGTGTCATTAAGAATAAAATGTTTAGACAATTAAGATTATAAGTTGAGAAATTCATAGGTTACTTATTAGTTCAAGTAACACAACGTCGAAAATCAATAGTTTCATATCTTGTGACTTTCCATGATTCGACATACTCAACTAACACCTTGGTTCAAACAAATTAAGTGCTTTGCCTTGATGTAAAGCATAACCCATGCGGGTAAGGATGCGTTTACGCAAAGAGACCTTTGACTTAGTTTGACCAATAAGGGAGTAAACCCGTTACATGAATAGAGAAGACGTAAGCACGGGATATGAGCATATGGATGCTTTCACATGATGTTATGTGAAATATATAAGCTCCCTAAGTTTAGAAAAGCCTTTGCTAGAGGCTATAGTTAGAAAAATATGAGTTGGCGTTTTCCCGTAAATGGATGCTTTAAAAGTTGGATATCTCTAATCCCAAAACTCGTTTCGAGTGTTCTCAATTAAGCACATAGCATACTCATACCTGCATTGAAAGATCCACATTTGTAGGGTAAGCGGAAAGCCGACTTTCAAAATTCATCCCGATATTCACAGACGCTTGGCGTGTTACCCACGCGTTGACGCGTGGGTGGCGCGCCAGCAGCAGACTTGTGATTCGGGGAATTTTGGCTAACGTTTGTTATTTTATGTGTTTCGATGGTTTATTTGTCATCATTAAAACATAAAGAAATCTTGATCATGTTGCCTCAACAATGTCGAATATGAATGGACACCTCCTCATTGCAGTGTTTGTAAGATATTTGGTTACACACTTAGTGAGTGTCCAAAACAAGTGAAAGAGGTGGTTCATAATGTTTCTAATGTGGTGACTAATGCATCTATTCAGGTGGTTAATAACGATGAGGGGTTCACAGAGGTAAGGAATCGTAAGAATAAAGGTAAGAGTGTGGTTTCTACGTCTCAACCTAAGCCAATTGCAGGGGTTAAACTCTCCAAGCCTAAAGCTAATTTTTGGAGACCTAAAGTCACGACAACTTCGAATCAGGTTGATACCAAGAAAGATTCAGATCCTAAGGGTCTAAAGCAGGCTTCTACTTCAAATGTTACATCTGGTAAGGACCCACAACCTTCTAACTCTTTTGGTATCTTGGAGTCATTGGTGGATGAGGATGTTCTTGGTTTTGTTAACAATGGTAATGGTTCACAAGATCAGCCTATTAGTAACATGGAATAGCAGGTGCCGGGTGAGGCTTCTAAGTCGTCTACTGTCCCATCTTCTAGTACGTCTGCAATAAAAAAGGCGTTGAAGTAATCTACTATCCTATCTCCAAGGACTTCTGCATCGAAGAGGGGTAACCCATTTTCTAAGGTGGGTGAAGTAGTTGTGTCTGACAGTATTGAAGATGAGGTGTATGAGCCTAATGATTATTTGGGAGATGATTATTTTTCAGATGAGTATGCGGCTCAAGTAAACGACTTACCAGAACAATTCAAGGAGTTCAAGCTTCAAGGATGTGCTGGGAAGTAGTATTTTATTTTGTTTTGTTTTATCATAAGATTGGCATGTCATCGTATGTTGTTTTTTGGTTGTTCTAGTTGTTGGTAGCTAGTGGTACATTTATGGCCTTTCATAAATGATATAGGGTAGTTCAAGCGGTTGCTTGAGCTTAATGTGGTACTTCAGCCACATTCCATTGTACTGTCAATGTTTTATTGGTTAATACATTTTACCAGGATGGAAGCTTCCTTTTACCCAAAAAATACCGGTGTTTTAGTTTATTAGCCTTTAGAAATGACGCCATTTAGTGTTGCTCCAAAAAGATAATCTTGATGATTTATTGTTGTGTATAAATTCTTAGAAATATTGTATATGCCATGTATGTTGTATATGATTTGTAGTCGTAAATTGAATTTATATGAGTTACGGTCGTGATTGTTTTTTATTCCTTAAATGCTATTAGCTATAGTTTTTATTTGTGTTTTCTTACGCTTAACAATGTAGTTTCACTTTTCAATTATAGATTACTTGGAACACATGTAGTTTCTATATATGTTATGGTGGAATGGTTATGGATGCTTTATTTACTGTCGATTTATGTGTGTATTTACGTTTATGAGTTAGTTATGTTAACTTACTTATAACCGGTTACATATATTAATGCCTTTGTAGTTGATAAAAAACGTATAAGACAGAAAGTTCTTGATCGAATCCATGAAACATATTATTAATAAAGAGTTTTCGTCTAATAGAAAGAAGAGTTTGTTTACCGTTGATGATCTGGCGTCAGGCAAGCTGCTATTTAGAGCCATATTAGGTCTTTTCTTGCAAGGGATGTCTGTTTGTGTGCCGATCGTTCATTTACAATGACATGAAAGTCTTTGTGGATGTTCTTAGTCGAGTTATGGGTTGTTAAGGGTTCCATTGATACAGGAGTCTTGATACAGTATGCTTACCTAAAGAAAATGTTGGAAATAGGCGCGGATGTGGCAATGGTAAGAAGACCTTTTTTTTAGCATTTCACATTTACATAATGAAAAAGACTTAAACATTTGTAAAATGCACTTACTTAAAGAAAGATGGGGCATATATACGACGTGGCGAAAGTATATTTGGTGCAAATTCTATCACCAGATCCTCTTCTGCTTTCCCACTTTTCTTTAGCTAAGTCTGTTTTATTAATGACGTTGCCTTTTTCATCGCCTGAATATGGACTGGTATTAAATAATATATCGAGTCATATTATTCTTAAAACCGAGATTAATTTACCATTAGAATGATATCATAACCTTACACATACAATTTATTGATAAAGGTGCAATTTTGTTTACATGGAGACATTAGCAAACTTTTTCAGCGAACACAATATCAAAGCCAAACTGAATATGTTTTTTGTCCAGAAACACTTGTGATATGATTTTCTTCCATAAATGATGTGTGAGATTGCACCCTCGCAAAAAGGTTTTACTTCTCAAGGGATCTTGAGAAGCTTGCAATCCCCACCAGGCAGTGTACCTGACCGATGTAGTATAGTGTAGTGGCAAGTACCGGGGGATTGATCGTTCTCTAGGGGAATAGTGTTGTTAGGATTGAAAAAACTACTCTAATAGGTCTAAGGGTGATGGAAGATTCTTTTTTGTATTTTATTATTTTTTTGAAAGCAAGTAAAAATCTCGGTTTTGAAGGAGTGGGCGGAATTAGTTGCTAGTCAACTAACCCAAATAACTACAATTGCAAATAAAGTAAAATAAACTGAAAGTAAATGTTGTGAAAACTATTATGGAGAGAAGTGTGTTTACTTAGATTTCCTTACTCCCTAACTATCTTTTACCGATTGATTAGTGTGTATTAATTGCGTGGATGACGGATTGTATTCCTTAATACCAGTCGTGGGGGTGTGTACGGACTTCCCCAACTCTATAAGCTCCTACTTCACTCCTATGTCGAGCCGGCTAAGAAGCTCCTAACATGGGATCACTAGAATTCGCTCATGCATTAAATACAATCAAATAACCTTAGTACACCTTGGTTCATGTTTCTTAAGACGTTCAAGCATGTTACCAATTGGAAGTCGGCCAGTTTTCTTTAGCCTAACATCGATAAACATTCATCCAATACAATCAATAACACACCATTCAATCAATAATCAATAGTTAGGTTTCATTAGATCTAAGCAAACACAAAGAAAACCTAGCCTAGCATGTTAAACAAAAGACAAGAACAAGATAGAATCAAAGAACACATAGACATATTGAATGATTAATTGATTACTTATCTTCAATGTAACATGGAAGATCTCAAGGTAAAAAACCTTGAAAAAGCTGCTAAAATTCGTCTAGGGTTTCTCCCTAAAAATTTCCACACTAATGACTAAAAGTTGTGAGAATATATATAGAAAAACAGATCTGACGGCGTCACGTTGTAGCCTTGACGCCGTCACCTCGCCGTGCTTAGGGTTTCTTGATGGCCTTCTTGACGCCGTCCCCCTTTAATCTCCCAAAATCCATTCTGGCTTATCAAGGCTTGACGACGTCACATCCAAGCTTGACGCCGTCAAGGGTACTATTCCAGCAGATTTTAGCACTTTGTCGAATTCTTCACTTTTATGCTCCAAAAACGTCCAAAATGCTTCCTTTTCCAGAATTTCTCTCCAAAGTACCTAAAATGACAAAAGGAACGATTTAGGGCAATAATTGATCAAATTAATACGATTTAGGGCTTAAATGACCCCCGAAAAGCGGTACACTTTTCGCCTTATCAAATACCCTTACACTTGAAATTTGTTTGTCCTCAAACAAATGCGCTTTTATTCTAATCAAAATACAAGTTAGGGTCATTTAACACTAATATAAAAGTAATTACAACAAATAATCGTTCCACTTTAATCATAATAAGCACGGAGATTACATACTAGCACCTCACAAGTAGTGTTTAGATACTCACATCTCTCAGGTGTCATAGAATTATATCTCATAAATTAAAATGAACAATATCTCTCACTACCTGTCATAGCAAATAGATTACCATAGGCTTGGGAAAGGATCGAAAACCTTCTCCGCTAGGCGTAAGCACCTAAGATAAACTATCAAAGAGGGCTTTACAAAAGGGTTGTAATGAGGTGCAGGGATATGATAAACACGGTTTTGTTGGATAAGGGATATTTTACTGGTGGCGAGTTAAAGATCTTGATTAATCACATGTACAATATGGCGTTGCTAAGCCAAGATTAGACTCGACATAAGCTAATCAAAAGCTAATAAAAACATAAAATAAACATAAAAAGAAACGGGATGGTAGTCCGTATGTTTTTTCTACTTTTCTTTTTCTCATTTTTTTGTATTTTTCTTATTTTTTTGAACTTTTTTTTTCCACATACACTCTTGCCCTACCATCCAAAATAATACATCATAGGGGCCTCGGTTCTCTCCTTACACTTGAACTTTTACATACTTTACAAATAACTAATCTAATGACTCGAATTAAGATAATCGAAACACTTGGAGTACTTTTAAAATATTTAGCACATATGGGGGTAATAATGTTGTTCTTCCCCATTACTCCATTACACTAGTACTTTACCCACGAGTCCCAATCGTCCCAAAATAGTATGTACAAGGATATGACTCGACTTAGCAACCATGTAATCAATTAGATAATTAACTAAGGGTTTAAACAAATGTTGTCACAATAATGCACTAAAGGTGAGTGCATACAAGGTAGGCTAAGGCGATTTGGGTGTACATTTAAGTGGGGTGTAACAAATTCTTCCTTTAAGTAAAATGCTTAAAGTTAGAAACGAAAAGATAGGCTCTGGAGGGTGTACTAGGGGTATCGTGTACCAAAAATGGGTACAACGTAAAGGTGTGGGAGAATTACTTGACCAATGAAGTCAATGTAATTATAACAAAAACACAGGTGTAAAACAATGGGTTAATCCTAATGCCTCTTATCATGTAGTAAATCTAACTACACGAATGTAGTCTCACTTGTGGATTCGGGATGGTCATATCGCAAGTTCTAGAATCTAAGTGCTACCGGTACACACATCATAGCATAAATGCTTTTCCTACCAATTCTAGGGGCGAACCTCACATACTTGGGGTGAAAATTTTTTTTAGTGGTACGGTTTTGTGCTAGTCATATAACTCTTATCCATGAGACGCTCATTAAGATCAAAGTTTCACTCCTATATGGTGTAAAAATTTTTAAATTTGGCACTAAAATTACCCTAACAGGTATTTCTCTCAGTTTTATTACACATCTACCATTAAACAAACAAAAATCAAGTGTAATTGCATTCTCTAAGGTATCGTAATTTACCCCCCCCCCCTTACACTTAAGATGAACATTGTCCCCAATGTTCAAATAACAAGATGTAAAAGTAAATAAGGTAAAGAATGAAATCAAATACTCCCCTGATTCGCTCGGTGGATAAAGTGGTAACATGGTTAGATCTTCTTCCAAGAAAATGAACGCTCAAAGCTTCCCTTCCGAAATATAAATCATCTTCTTGTCCAAAATAACCTGTTAAACCTGAGAAAACAAACACGAAAACCTGCATAACATCGGCGGGATAAATCTGTATAAGGATATAATGCTGTGGAATGAATATTTTACAGATTCCCGGAGTTTATAAGTTAGAGATTTTATTAAGCATTTTATGATTCCGGAAGAAAAACAAAACTTTCAAAAATTCCAGAAAACAGTGCCTGACGCCGTCATAAGTGATCTGACAGATTTTTCATGTTAAGTTTCCAGAAAATTTCTGGAAAAACTCAATTCTTAATTCCTGGAAATCCTGCAAAATATCATTATGACTCGATACAAGCATTTGACTCAAACAATTACTAATATGTATGTCAATTTAATATTGTTATGATTCATGTTTATTTGTTCTTATAAACCGATTTGGATTTCCCTTACACTTATCTTTTGCAAAATACCTTTATATGTAGTTAAGACGAAGTTAAAAACAAAATAAAGCGTTTTCACAAGTTTGAAACATGAATCAATAACGATAAAAATTAAACATACATACGGAAGCAAATAAAATCAAACAAACAAACAAATAAACACACAAAGCTTGGGTTGCCTCCCAAGAAGCGCTTTTCTTTATTAACGAGTCTTGTAGCTAGACTCAAAGTCACGGGCTCTATTACGTGACTCCATCATTGGTCTCGTCCTCTAGGTCATCCTCGGGCTTAGTCTTATATTCCGGACCTAGTTGCAAGCATTCTTTGTAGAACCCAAATATCCTACTCATAACATAGTCTACTCCTCTACTTCTATCCTTGTCATTCCTATAGTAGACCGCTTGCTTGTGCTCCTTCTCGATGTTTGACAAGAGTCGGTATTGCTCTATCTTTTAAGGCATTTGGTAAGCTATATCATCGGTCTTGTCCTTGAACCTAACTATCCCTAGAGATGGGTCNTAGAACCCAAATATCCTACTCATAACATAGTCTACTCCTCTACTTCTATCCTTGTCATTCCTATAGTAGACCGCTTGCTTGTGCTCCTTCTCGATGTTTGACAAGAGTCGGTATTGCTCTATCTTTTAAGGCATTTGGTAAGCTATATCATCGGTCTTGTCCTTGAACCTAACTATCCCTAGAGATGGGTCATAATTCATTTTAGAGGCCTCAACAAATGGCTTTCCAAAAACTACTTGAGCTAAGCATGCATCTATTACCGGCCGAATGTCCTCAACAATCACAAAGACGGTGATATAGGTGAAATTGCCTACATAGACATGTAGTCCCCTAACTCTACCTACAAGATTGCTTATCCATCCCGTGCTAGGAAATGTCCTAAGTCCCAGTTGCTTTTTCATTATTAGATTGTAGTGGGCTCTAGTCATGATGTTTTTTGGAGACTTAAGATCTATGTAAGCCTTCCAAACATGCAAGTGACCTATATTTCATGGTATGTTGAGATTGGATGGGTCGCCCGTCTTAATGATTGGGTTACCTAAGAAGTATGGTGTTTCGGGGTCATTGAATGAATCCTTATGGTACGCCCGTTCTTCCTTAGTGGGTAACCTATCGAAGTAGTCCTCTTCATCTTCTATTTCTTCTACTTCACTTATCTTAACTTCCTTATCAACCTCAACTTCCTTAACCTCATCCTTAGGTTCAATTTCTATTCTATCCTCATTCTTGTCACTTTCTTCCTTATTCTTATCGATTGGCTTAATAGTGACGACATTGACGAAGTGGACATGTTTGGATGAAGAAGGGTCTTTGACTTGGGGTCCGCTATTTGTGTTCCTAGCGTCCTTATGTGGAGGTGATAGCACTTGGTTGTTGAGGGCCTTCAATAAGTTGTCAATCTTATTGGTCATCTCTACTTGTTGTTGATTAAATTCGGATGTGAATTTAGCTATACGAGCTTCTTGAGATGCCATAAAATTGGACATCAACCCTTCAAAGTTACTGGTACTACCATAGTTGTTGGAAGGATTGTTGTTGAAGGTACGGTTCGAGGAGGGACCGTTGGGTTGAAAACGATTAGGTGGATTGGGGGAATTGTTTTGGGGAGTGTTTGGTTTTGTTTCCACTTAAAGTTTGGGTGATTTTTCCAAGATGCGTTGTAGGAATCACCGTAAGGGTTTGGCTCGGGTTTGAAAGTGTACCACTTGTCTCTCGCTCCGTCGGTACGTGAGGATGCGTAGTCCGCAAAAGCTTGTTCGGGGAGTTCCATGCAATCACGAGTGTCGTGGGGACCACTACATAATTCGCACGAAGAAGTGATTTTGTTCACTTGGCTTGAAGGTTTAGGAGCCTCGTAGGATTTCATAAGAAACTTGACTTGGTCTTCAAGTTCTATGATCCTACGGTCGGAAGTGCTCGAATTGTTCGAAGGCAAAGATATTGCCTTGACCGTTTTATTCAAATCACGGGGATCATTCCAACTTTCATTGTCATAAAGAGCAAGATCTTCTAGGAGATCCCATGATTGTTCTGCACTTAGATCACGTAGCTTACCACCGGCCGCTTGGTCAATAGTTTGCCTCGTGGGGAGATTGATATGGTCATAGAAGATTTGGACTTGGAGCCAAAGGTCTATGCCATGGTGAGGGACTTTTTGAAGTAAGTCCTTGAATCGAGTCCATGCCTCGTAGAGGGTTTCGCCTTGGTGTTGTTGGAACATCAAGATATCATTCCTTAGCTTGGTAGTCCTTCCCGGTGGTAAAAACTGAGTAAGGAAACGAGTTGTGAGATCATCCCAAGAGGTGATGGATCCTGCGGGTAGACGCTCTAGCCACTGACTAGCTTGGTCTCGCAGAGAGAATTGAAAGAGACGTAGTCGGGTCGTCTCTCGAGTTTCAACATCAAGGTCTATGGAGTCTACGATCTTAAGGAAGTCCTTGAGGTGTTGATTTGGATCTTCGGAACGAAGTCCATGGAAAGCGCATCCGCTTTGCACCAACTGGATGGTGTCGGATCGCAAGGGAGACACATTGGCTCCTTGGGTGAGCTCAATGGTGTTTCGATAGTCTTGGTGGCTTGGACAGGAGTATTCTCCTAAAGTACGGGCTCTAGGAGGTTGGTTTTGTTGGGGATGGTTTTGTTGTGGTGGTGGGTTGTTGGGATCAAGGATATTACCACCTTCCATGATGTCGGATGGTAATGGTTACGAACAAAGACACGAAGAAATAAGATAGACTAAAGAAAACCTAGAAAAATAAAATAAAAATCTCACTAGAAAGGAATCTAGTGAGTAGACCTAATAAATTAAAGATTCAACCTAAACAATAACTATTCCCCGGCAGCGGCGCCAAAAACTTTGATGCGTGAGATTGCACCCTCGCAAAAAGGTTTTACTTCTCAAGGGATCTTGAGAAGCTTGCAATCCCCACCAGGCAGTGTACCTGACCGATGTAGTATAGTGTAGTGGCAAGTACCGGGGGATTGATCGTTCTCTAGGGGAATAGTTTCGTTAGGATTGAAAAAACTACTCTAATAGGTCTAAGGGTGATGGAAGATTCTTTTTGTATTTTATTATTTTTTTTGAAAGCAAGTAAAAATCTCGGTTTTGAAGGAGTGGGCGGAATTAGTTGCTAGTCAACTAACCAAAATAACTACAATTGCAAATAAAGTAAAATAAACTGAAAGTAAATGTTGTGAAAACTATTATGGAGAGAAGTGTGTGTACTTAGATTTCCTTACTCCCTAACTATCTTTTACCGATTGATTAGTGTGTATTAATTGCGTGGATGACGGATTGTATTCCTTAATACCAGTCGTGGGGGGGTGTGCGGACTTCCCCAACTCTATAAGCTTCTACTTCACTCCTATGTCGAGCCGGCTAAGAAGCTCCTAACATGGGATCACTAGAATTCGCTCATGCATTAAATACAATCAAATAACCTTAGTACACCTTGGTTCATGTTTCTTAAGACGTTCAAGCATGTTACCAATTGGAAGTCTGTCAGTTTCTTAAGCCTAACATCGATAAACATTCATCCAATACAATCAATAACACCCCATACAATCAATAACACCCCATTCAATCAATAATCAATAGTTAGGTTTCATTAGATCTAAGCAAACACAAAGAAAACCTAGCCTAGCATGTTAAACAAAAGACAAGAACAAGATAGAATCAAACAACTCATAGACATATTGAATGATTAATTGATTACTTATCTTCAATGTAACATGGAAGATCTCAAGGTAAAAAAACCTTGAAAAAGCTACTAAGATTCGTATAGGGTTTCTCCCTAAAAAGTTCCACACTAATGACTAAAAATTGTGAGAATATATATAGAAAAACAGATCTGACGGCGTCACGTTGTAGCCTTGACGCCGTCACCTCGCCGTGCTTAGGTTTCTTGATGGCCTTCTTGACGCCGTCCCCTTTTAATCTCCCAAAATCTATTCTGGCTTATCAAGGCTTGACGGCGTCACATCCAAGCTTGACGCCGTCAAGGGTACTTGTAGGATCTTGTTTTATGTTGATTCATGTAGTTTCGGGTGGTCTTGGGTGATGGAAGAACATGGTAGACATAGTTAATGTTAGAGAGAGAAAGAGTAGAGAGAAGATGAAGCCTTGAGAGAGAAAGTGAAACCACAAAAAAGAAAATAGATTGAGAAGGCTTACCCTCTCCAAGGATGGAGAGGGGTTTATATACATGGGTTTTGCCACTAGGGCGTGCCACTTGGGCTGCGGATCAGGTATACAGTGGGTAAAGACCCGTCCTTCTTCCGCGAACTAATCTAATTCTAAACTACGTATAACTAACTAATGTAACTACTACGAGCTAAACAATGCTTAATCATATCTGGGGTGACCGAATCTTTCTTATACAAAAAGCGTATTCCTAACAATCTCCCCCTAAGGGAGGTCACCCCTGGAAAAATTCTTGAATTCTTGCATTGAGATCTTTGTAGATTCTTTTGTAGCTCGTAGTTGTTGATTCTTCATTGATAAACGACTCAAGATGACTTCCTTGATGTATATGATGATCTTTTGACTTTGCTCTTCGCTCTTCATCCATATAATTAGCTTCAAGTCATCTTTGAGTGTATGTGTCTCTTTGTGATGTTGTGATTGTCTTTGTGATGTCATGCTTACACTTTTCTGGATCATGATCTTCTGCATCAGAGTTGTGGAAGCATAGTCGAAGCCCATTCCTTGATCATGATATCTTGAGTTATGATGTTGAAGTGTAAGCATGAGATGATGAATCTGCATCTTTTCAGCAATCGGCATCAATCGTCAACTTCTTTGTCTTTGGTGTGATTACGCCTTTCCAACATGCCCATACATCTTTGTTGAGTAGATCTTCCCGGTTGAACAGTTCTGACGTCTCCTTTTAGATGTTGGTATGAGCATGTGGAACTAGAGTGATGGTGGTGAACATGGTAAGTTTGGTATGTTGAGCTGCATAAAACTTGGTTAGTAATAAACATACCGGCACTTACAAGTTCGGACTTCGAGATCGTCAACAGCATAGTGTGAAGACTTTCTCTAATCCTTACCAAGGCCGTTCCTAATCGGATGCCCCCGAAAGGGCTTTCACTGACATACCGAAGTACACCAACGATTAGGTGAGTCGCTGGAGATCACCCCACGACTGTAGACCTTTTGGAACACCACCGAACACACTAAGCGTAACCCACAAGAGATTACCGAAGTGACCTGCTGTCAGGGCTGTTTGATGTTGACCCTGGCAGGAGTTTCCACTCAATCACTGGGAAATACTTATGTATATTCCCTCATAAGTGTTCTCGGCAGATTGCTAAGATCTGCGTAGGACTCAAAATATTACATCTGGTGTCCTTAATGTTGAACAACCAGTGTAGAAGTATCAAGTGTTCCTATGAGATCTTTTGATGCATCTCTTGGCTCTAGACTCGATAAGTGCACATTGGTTATCCTATTCGGAGACTAGGGAGGGGTCTCCTGTTTCAATATCAACTAGCTCTAAGAGACTAGTCGATAGTTTACACCGGTTCCCCGTGAGAATGAAACAAGCTCTTTTAAGAGAACTTGAGTGGCTGGGAGGTTTAGTGCAGTGCGTCACTGGGTCCATGACGTCTTTATCTTCAATACCGATGTTACCTTGGTAACAATCAGTAGCATATGAATTGAACCCGGTTTCTGCCCTAAGGTTGAATAATTGGAGGGCTATTTCTTTTCACCCTTTCTCAATTCATTTCTTTTTAATTCTTCAACCCCTTCAGTGCTTACCGAGACTTCATTTACTAGAACCTTGTTGGGTTTGTTCCAGTCCTAGCTCAGTCTCAGTCGGCACTCTTCCCTTTCTCACTTTTCTCCTTTTTTCAATCATTCCTAAGGACTTCTAATCTATCTATTGGATTGTCCCTGGGAAGATCCCTCCGGTTCTGGTGGATCATGGGAACATATACCTAACCTAACCATCCTTATAACTCCATGCATTAAATTAAAGTGGTCGGTCTTTTGGTATTTTTCCACATTCGCCATATAACCAAAATCATTGAAAATTCTCTCAAGGTGTTTATGATAAAGAAACACATTTTTGTTAACACCTTGAGAGTTTTATCATTTTTCAAATGCTCCCCCTTAACATGTGCTTATAGGAAGAAAGAAATTTGCACATGTCGGGGTGAGTTGCACTTATTTGAATTGATCGGCTCTTAATAGACATATACCCGAGGGACACGTTTACGTTGCTTAGTTAAAGGGATCCATTATCAGCTTTTAGGTGATAACTAGCCCTAATAACTAACTTGAAGTTGTTAACATTCCTTAAAAAGGAAGTTAGACCCGTCAAAGTATATATCTAAGAAGAGTTTCTCGAAACGGTACTATCTACTTTGACCAGTCCTCTTCGAGACACGTTTACATCACTGGTAAACCAGCTTGAAATTATTACCCGGCCAGGACTAGTCTTTTCGATTCACGACTTTTCATGTTTCGTCAATTCATGAGTCAAATTCTGAGTCATAAGCAATTCACGGTTTCTACTTGATTTTGTAAAAACCCGCGAAAGACTCTTAGCCACTTGCTCCCCCTCAATATGTGCACATTGATTGAATCAATTTTGAAAAACTTTGGCACATACGGGTGAGCTTGCAAAAGAGATCATTTATTCATCATTTTAAATCACTTGCTCCCCCTCAATATGTGCTTTGTTCATACTCCAAAATCTTTTAAAATTTTAGCACATAAGGGAGCGATCTTTTGAGTCCAAAACATCTTTATAAGTCCAAAAACATCACATTTAATCACTTGCTCCCCCTTAATATGTGCTTTGATTAAAATCCAAAATCTTTAACATTTTAGCACATAAGGGAGCGTTCTCGAAAGTCCACAAACATTCTTTATGAGTCCAAAAACATCACTTTTAAATCAGTTTTTATATTTAAATCACATTCTCTCCCCCGATCATAAAATTTCAAATCTTTTGAGATTTTGTGATCCCAATTGATTTAAATGATTTTCGAAAAAGCTTTGGAGAGACATGTGGCAAAATTTTAAATGTTTACTGATTATGAGACACTTTTTGAGTTTTCACTGTGGCTGGTGCACAAAGTTTTTAAAGGTGCAGAAATTTTGAGCACATACGCTCCCCCTCAATTAATGACCCGTTTTTCCATTTTAACGTTTAGTAGCCATTAATGTGAGTGGTAACGTATACGAGAAAATTTAAGACCAATGGCCACCTTGTACACCACAAAATCTCTTTTGAAGAATTTTTAGAAGAAAGAGATTTTGGGAAAAGAAGACTTCTCTTCTTTTACTAGAAAGGCTGCACTGAAGCGTACAACATTTCGGATAATCCACACACAGTGAAAACATGAAAACGTGTTTTTACACGGATTTTGAAGACCGGGTTGCTATCTGAAGTAATAGCAAACCATAATTTTAAGCGCGGGTTACAGTCTGAAATAACTGCAAACCATAATTAGGCATGTTTTGAAAACATTTTGAACTTCTGTTCGAACTTCATCTAAAGACCCGTGTCATTATTAAATGACATTTCTAGGACCGTAAATGTTATAGATGCCAGAAGACATGCCTTAAGAAAACAATATTTTTGGTATTTTCTGGTTTTTCTGATTTTTATGGTTTTTATAGGTTTTATATTTTTGTATTTTTCTTTTATGAGTTTTAAAATATATAAAAGGATACAAAATAGTTTAAAGAAGATGTTGACCTCAAGACCGAAAAGAGGAGATCGGTCTGCATGTTGTAGAAGTCAGTAGTCAACATCTCTTAAACTTTCTCCACCAAAGCTTTCGAGGCTCCTGAATAATTGTCTGAACTTGTGGTTGCCATGATGTAATCTTAAACGGCATTTTACAACTCTTGTGACTTAAACCGAGAGATCGATTCTCTCCCGGGATTTTACTAAAGTCAACAAAAGAAACCGAAAGATGTGATAAGCGAGTCAAACTTAGAGTGAGATCTTGGATAAGTCACAATTAGCACTAAGTGTCTAGTCGCGACGAGTCAAGTTACAATAGATCTGAACTTAATAAGACAAGTTGTAAATGTTAAACTCACAACGTCAAATTACAATCAGACTATTCGAAA
>LBNU01032305.1:6744-27969 GCA_014162995.1 Artemisia annua | reverse complement strand
GATTTTACAACTCTTGTGACTTAAACCGAGAGATCGATTCTCTCCCGGGATTTTACTAAAGTCAACAAAAGAAACCGAAAGATGTGATAAGCGAGTCAAACTTAGAGTGAGATCTTGGATAAGTCACAATTAGCACTAAGTGTCTAGTCGCGACGAGTCAAGTTACAATAGATCTGAACTTAATAAGACAAGTTGTAAATGTTAAACTCACAACGTCAAATTACAATCAGACTATTCGAAATGTCTCAAGTCACAACAATTCACCAAGAACAAGTTGATAACAAATCACTAGACTCTCACAGCTGAGTTAATCACTAGGCACCACCAACTCACTGAAGTATAGCCTCCTTAATGCAAAGCTTTGGTCGCTCAGAAACGTGTCATCTCACGCTTGAATAGTTCTTCTCATCTTTCTTCCTGCTGAAGGCTGAAGTAATGCGAACCAGAAAGTATCCAGAGACCACTTCCCCCCAAGTAGTTGAAATGATGCAATCAGTCTCATTATATGAAGCTCAAAAACCCGAAGCACACTTGTACCTCTTTTATCATCAGAATCTGTTTCTTACATCTCTTCCCCCACGTGGATGGAATAATACACCAAAAAAACGAGTTAGAACACTGATCTTCTCTGCGGGGAATAATCTTCAATTAGGAAGAAGTATAAGGCTCATCACGTGTACTCGTTGTGCATTCCGATGTATGTCTCCTTCCCCTTTGCTGGTTTTGATATCTCAGAATCAGCAACACATTATACGTCCATATACTTGACATCTTGTGAGAAGAACAAAATAAGCTCAAGTGTATCCTGTGAGAATCAACTTGCTGAAGAGCAATGTGAGCACATCTAATTAGGGATTTTAACACATACTTATCACTCTCCCCTAATTAGTGCTCTCCCCCAAGCTGGCAACCTTTCAGATGAAGTGCCATGAGAAAGAAGAAGTCTTTTGAGAAGAACAAAATGCATATCGTCTTTTATCTTCTAACACATAGCGGAGAATGTAGAACAGACTGTAGACTCGACCTTCTTCAATGTTGACCAGCTGGGGAATGGCATATCAACATCTTCATTTCACCAAATGCATTCCAGTTATATTACCTATACCAAATCAGCCCATAATGTATCTATGTACCCATCGAGAGACGAAACGAAAACACCAAAGTAACACGTTGAAGCTCTGATCATCTTGAATTTGTTGTCTGATGTTGGTGAAGGCAGATAAGGTAGAAGTACGTAGAAAAAGACAAGAGAAGGATATAGAATCAACCAATATCAGACAAAAATCACCTCGATGTACACATTTCTCTCCCCTGCTGATTCTGGTTAATCGGAATCAGCATAATGATGTGTACGTGTAGCATTAACTGGAAGCCCTTCATCACTAATAATATAAGCCCGTGAGAGGATGTTGATAACTCTCACAAATCCTGAACTGAAGTATTCAGGAGTCATGGGATGATGACTAATTGAGTTTGATCCCCCTCAATTAGGCCATCGTATGTAAAGAGCTTCTTCAACACTTGTGAAGTTTCTGAATCGGCTCCCCCTCAAACTGATCATCTCCTTTTATAGATTCCACACTTTAACGTCATGATCAAGTTTGAGAGTTTTGATATTAACCGTCTTCTTCTTTATCTGAATCACTCAATCATCTGGAGTACTCAATGATAACACCAAGTTCGAATCCCAGAAGTGACAATAGAACTCGAATAGAGTACCAAACCACGGAATATTTCGGAGTGGTAGACACCAATCTCCCCAACATGAATAATTAAGCTCGATCCCTTCGTGATTTATAACCCAGCATACACATTTCTCCTCCCGCGAAATAAGAGAAGGAACACACGCCTATTCTCCCCCTCAAAACTGGCATGCAATGACATTTTTGCCATAGTTGAGATTCCGTGATGGTTGAAGTTTATCAGATGCAGCATAAATATGTGTATAGAACCAAGAACTACTTCGAAGAAGATGATGATTAAAACACTCTTGAAGCAACCCCCTTTTTTGTCACCTCATCAATGGTTTAGCAAATGAAGAAATCAATGAAGCTCGTAATGTGCCTAAACCACTTGATGAAATGTGTTAAGCCTTAGAGGGAGAAAATTTCTGCGTACAAGAGCCGAATGACCATTTTACAAACATCATCAACATGTAGTTTCTTTACCCTTTCCCTTCTCCCCCTCAAAAATTGCATATGCCTGTTTGCAACTTTTGATTGAATAAGTGAAGCACAAAAAATATAATTCAATGTATGTCGTTCCACTTGATCACTGTACGAACATGGGAAAAACAAGAAGCTTGTTGATGCGAATGGTCATTAATAAGAAGATTTCTCTTCTTCCCAAGATAAGGCGCACTGAAACGTACACCTTTCTTTTATATGAGGAACGGGGCCTGAAGTGTTGTCAGCAGACACCATAATATTGATATTGAAACCCGAGGCTTGAATTGTGATGTTCAAACGTCATCTCTCTCTTTTCTACTTCTCTCCACTAACTCGTTACCAACCCCATTATCATTCTGTCGGCTCTTTGTCGTGACTACTGATGGAGAGAAACCCACTATGATGAACTTAAGACTGAAGTAAAATAACCCGAACTTGTGACTTAAACTTGCATTAATGTGTGACTGAGAGCGGTGTAGAGAGTTCGTGCAACTTCGAATCCACAAGTACTCTACACTCTTCAACCAACCAACCATCAATTATAAGACGTACATCACCTCTTGAATATCCACAACTTCGTGTGACATTGAGCACTACAACGTAACTCCTTAAAATGATAGTTATTTTGTGGTAATAGAGAGGAAGAAACACAAAAATAACTAGATATCCAAGTCTTCGTCATAGTAATTGTTGAAAGCTCGAACAAGGATCTCGAAGAATCTTCATCCAACCACCCCCGATATCTTCAGATACTAAGTGCTCACAACCATGAAAAATCGCTTCAACCACAAATAAATAATAATGAATTAACTCCGTAGTCACAATTTGTTGTTTAAATGCCCAAATCTAGCCTTTTGATGTTTAAAGTGAACTTTGATAATGGTTTTATCCCGATCTTGTCAAAAGCGCATAACCCCGAACAAACTCGTTAAAACTGAAACGCCATGAAGTATATCAAAACTCATCCAATACATGAAGTACACTCCTTATCCCTTCTTCAAAGTTGAGGTCGTAGCACAAGAATCAATTCAGATCCGAAAGTGCACTTTTCTTNCACTCATTGCTCAAACACCATCACCTCTACAAGTGAACACACAACAACCATCATCATCTTCCACTCACAACTATGGGCAACAACAATACTTTCCACAACAACAAACTGCTGTTATACCACAACAACAATTCTAGCCTTTTTATGTTTAAAGTAAACTTTGATAATGGTTTTATCCCGATCTTGTCAAAAGCGCATAACCCCGAACAAACTCGTTAAAACTGAAACGCCATGAAGTATATCAAAACTCATCCAATACATGAAGTACACTCCTTATCCCTTCTTCAAAGTTGAGGTCGTAGCACAAGAATCAATTCAGATCCGAAAGTGCACTTTTCTTTCTCCAGGATAGCTTCATCATCACGGGATTTTACAAATCTATGATTTAAACCGAGAAATAGATTCTTTTGCGGGATTTAAAAAAAAACCAAGAAGAAACCGTGAGATAATGATTAACAGAATGTGTTATGACAAATTTGGTTCTGGTGAATATCTGTTAGGGGAAACATGCAAGAGCTCAGCAACAATTCTTCTCACATATGTAGAGTACTTCACAAACCATCCAAAAAAATAGTATAAACTACTTCCCCCCGGAGGTTAGCCTTATATCATCAAAGTACACGTTTTCTCCCCCAATGATGGTTTTGAACTTTCAGAAGCATCATTTGACGTGTACGACCATATACACGAGAAGTTCTTGTCTGAAGCAAACATCTTGAAAAATCATGAATGTAAAATTTTGCTTAGACTGTGAAGTATCTTAGACATGCAGTAACATCAAATATTCCAAGAGAATTGTTGATCACATCAAAACCATTAAGCCCATTTGCTAACAAACCACCCACGTATTCTATTGGCTATTACCGTGAACACTTGGTGAAGTAAACCCGATATACCAAACTTGAAAATGAAGTAGAATTCCCCAAACTTGTTACTAAAGCTTGCACTGTTGTTTGAAGAATGGTGTAGAGAACTTTTGCACCATGCAAATCTCTAAGTACTCAATACTATCCTGACAAAGTATGATACATTCATCACCTCTTGCGATTATCCACAACGTCTTATGCGTGTGACACTGAGTACAATAATGTAACTCCTTAACGTGATAGTTAACCAGGTCTTCAACCATCCACCCCGACTTCTGGAAACTAGATAAACCAAGTCTTCAACTTAAATCTTAAGCACGAGCAAGTTATCATTGAAAGTCATGCATCCAACCAACCCCGACTTCAAGATAAGATAAGCACCACTTCAATCTCAAATAAAGGATACCCGATCAACTCTGTAGTCACATTGTCGTTAACGTACAAAAATTTAGCCATCAAATAAGTCACCCCGTGAAAGTTGGTGATATACCCTAATTCTTTAGATACCCCCTGTTCCGCGGATCTTCGCTGGGGGGTTCAGGGGTCAGCGCACCCCCGAAGAATTTTTCGGTAAATTGAGGTTTGAACACAAGGGTTTTGTATGTCGAGTTTTACCGTTCATGTCAGAAATGTATCTCCCCAAATAACCATAAGACCAATAAAATACCAAATGTTAACAACTAATTTAGTTTAGCATTAACACACCATTTAACAATTTGGTATTCCCGTATCAACAACTCCAAACCCAACAAACCAACTTATGCAAATGACAATAATTCGGCCTATAATGTCAAAATGCGAACAACTTCGACAAGCCCGGTTTTATGATAATATCGGATCACTAAACCCATGATGCAAGCCCGGTTCATATCGGATCACTAAACCCAACTTGCATTAATAACTTGTAAGCCCAGTCCAAACCATGTGCCATAACTTGTAGCTCTCAACCGGTTGCAAAGCCCAATCCACAACTTTGTGATATCACACCCCTAATCTCACGGGTATATAATACAAACTTACTGCCACTTATCCCTAATACCATTCACTTAGACAAACCCTAATCTCAAAATCTCCGCCCCCTCCATTTCAAGATAAACAATACGAGACACAAACCATTAACCCCAAACGAATCTAATCTTATATCTCCATAATCAAACACTCACGATGTCACTCCTTAATCCTTATCACCGATTATCACATCCAGAATCAACCATACATGTTACACAAACCACACAAACATCACTGTGATTCGTCTTGGTAATAAACGAGCAAAAAACAAAGCACCTCAGCCCCCTTAGGTCTTTAAATAATCATTACGATTAAGACCTGTTAAGCTCTCGGGTAGGTATATTTTGTATTTTTATTTTTCACTTTGTAGATCGAAACTGAGAAAGGATATGGACACAATTGTTCTTGTTCTCTCATCAACATGTTTCGTATATTTAAAAAGAGAAGAGATGCTTCTTATAGATCAATGATGCTTTCTCCTTTCATGTTGTTTGACCTAAAAAAAAATTTGGTTTGCCTCTGATTTCCATGAAAGAACCAGGCTGAGATATTTTCATTTCAGTTTTAACTTTATAGATCTATGATGTGTCACTATTTAGTGTTATGATCTTTGGAGATCTGAAGCGATTTGCTTACACGGAAATGAGAAAAGCTGAGATCATAACGTAGCTAGGCTTTAGATATAATCAATGATGATGATGATTTTCTTTTGTGTATTTGGACTTTGATGAATGAAATGATTATCAAAGTCATGAAAAGAAAAGAAACTGAGGTTATGATTTTGATTTATGTTCTTTTCGATGTAAGATCTATGATGGCAGATTTCTTTCGTATGCTAGACCTTCGAGTCTTGTAATCTCATAATAGATATTCAACGAAAGCACTTCTGAGATCTTGAGTTGTGTGACGTGAGGAGTTGGAGACGCAATTAGGATAGTGATGTTGGATTTGTTATAGCTTTGGTTTTGGCAGGCTGTGATAATGTATTTCATCTTCACTCCATTTCCATTAAGTTCTCTTTTCTTGGCTGATGATGTTAACTGAGGTCATATGAGATGGTACTTTTGGTTGTGGTCAAAGATCTTGGTAACGTATTCTTTATCTCATCTTAATCTTCTTGTTATATTGGACAAACCGCTATTGTTGAAGCTATTTTGGCAGCATCTCCTTTAGACAAACCGCTGCACCAAACCGCTGCACACAAACCGCCATAGAAACAAACCGCCATAGAATCAAACTGCCAAGGTCAAACCGCCATAGAAACAAACCGCTGTTATGAGCTAACCGCTGTAAATAGAAAACCGCTATGGAGGTAACCGCTGGATTCACTCAAACCGTTGCCCACTATATGCCAAGTAAGTCACTGTCCTTTTTGTCTTTATGTTGTGAAAACAAGTAACAGCTGTCAAGAACCGCTGCCAAGAACCTTTTTGACACAAACCGCTGTCAAGAAACATGATATAACCGCTGCCAAGAACACCCTTTACAAACCAGATCTGATTTCCGACCACCATTTTCTGGCACCATTTTGACCATTTTTAGGACTATATTTCCGACCAAGGATTCAATGATGGTGTGAAAGTTACAAAAGATGAAACAAAAAACAGTGTTTGGACATAAAGATGACACAAAAACAATCTTTGTGAAACTGTATAAAAACAAAGACTTTTGACCATATTGGAACCTATACAGATGTAAAGAGACAGACCCAAAACCATAAGATACAAACAATGACCAGTGTAAGAGATATGTGGTGAAGATAAACTGACAAGATACGAACCAATAAATCTACAAAAACAACAACCTGGTCGCCAAAAGAACATGTAAAGAACCTATTCGAACCACAAAATCAACACAAATAGCAACCTTGGCTCTAGTACCATTTTTAGGATCTTGTTTTATGTTGATTCATGTGGTTTCGGGTGGTCTTGGGTGATGGAAGAACATGGTAGACATAGTTAATGTTAGAGAGAGAAAGAGTAGAGAGAAGATGAAGCCTAAAGAGAGAAAGTGAAACCAAAAAAAAGAAAATAGATTGAGAAGGCTTACCCTCTCCAAGAATGGAGAGGGGTTTATATACATGGGTTTTGCCACTAGGGGTGCCTCTTGGGCTGCGGATCAGGTATACAGTGGGTAAAGACCCGTCCTTCTTCCGCGAACTAATCTAATTCTAAACTACGTATAACTAACTAATGTAACTACTACGAGCTAAACAATGCTTAATCATATCTGGGGTGACCGAATCTTTCTTATACAAAAATCGTATTCCTAACAGTACTATTCCAGCAGATTTTAGCACTTTGTCGAATTCTTCACTTTTATGCTCCAAAAACGTCCAAAATGCTTCCTTTTCCAGAATTTCTCTCCAAAGTACCTAAAATGACAAAAGGAACGATTTAGGGCAATAATTGATCAAATAAATACGATTTAGGGCTTAAATGACCCCCGAAAAGCGGTACACTTTTCGCCTTATCAATACACTATTTTTCAGCATGTATAGTTTGTGGACATAAGTATTGTTGATGGAATTTCTCCAAAAAGCTTATGGCTATGCTTTATGTTTTGAAATCATGCATCAAATTCAGTATTTTACATACCTATATAGATATATTATTACAACAACATATACTTACTGCTACGTTTATACTTTACATGAAATAACAAGACGAAAAATTATTGATTAAAGCCACGCAACATCAAATGGCCTTGAGTTCACTATCGTCTTGGACTCAATGTTTAAGAACATTTCTATGTGTACATCATGATTACCTAAAGAAAGGTGGGTGATCGTAAAATAATGGTACGACCAGGCCTTCGATGATGATCAAAGGATAAGGGTTATGTGATGGCTTGCCAAGCTTGAAGTAACCTGTGACAACTCAAATGGAAACACTATGTTAAGTGATGCGTAGGGGTTGGACCTTGCGAATCACCTTCGGCGTGAGAGTAAGTATGTGTTATGATGTAAATTCCATCGATATGGCATTAGAATTGCTCGGAGAAGTTCGATATAAGTGAGTAAAGTAGGTGTTGAGAGCATGATTGAACCTCTGTTACCTGCTAAGCTATTTATAGCTGGTGAAAATAGGCTTAGGTAGGCTTTTGCACGAAATCCGGGGATCATGGGAGTGTCCCATGATTTTAAGTGATGGTTGGGTTAGTGTACCACGATCCCTATCAAATAAACAACAATGCTCTACTAAAAGCTTCATGTCCCAACTAATAACTTCTTCTTCCGATGAATCTGTGAACATTATTGTTTGGAATTTATATCCTTAATAAGTTTCTGTTTGAGTTGTGTGAGATTAAGTTTGAAGTTGTGTAAAGAATGATGAGTTGGGAGGGTATTTACGGGTAAAAATGGCAAAGTTATTTTTTTATTATTTTTATTTTAATAACTATCAGTTATTGTTTGTTGGGGCCCATAATTTGCACACAAACTGTTGGGTCTGATTTTCGACCCAATGGTCTCTAACAATATATTTAAACATAAAATAGCCTAATCATATAAGTCTCTGATATAAGTCAGTGAGAACAACACTCACTGGTAAGGATCACATAGTAAGCCATCCTTCTGATGAAAATCAAAGGTCTTGCTCTCTGATGGTTATTAGAAAGTGTTACTACCTTATTGTACATGATTGATTGAAAATCAATCATCAATTATAGTATAATATCTCCAAAGAATTCAAAGGAAATATGAATTCCCGAGTCGTTTTCCAAGTGAAGGTGTGAACGGAATCGTGATTAATTGAATCGTAAAACGTGTAATGAATAGCGAATAAAAGAGATTTTTGAGATTTATGCTAAAGATAAACAAATATAAGCTCAAATAAAGCAAATAAGCAATGAACACAATCAATGAAAGCACACGTAAGCTAAAACGTAAAGAAATCCTAAAAACGCGAACTTATCGGGAAATAACGCACCTAAAAGGCAAATCTAAAGAAAAAGGCACCTAAAAGGTAAAAATTACTTTATAAAAGTCCTAAATACTTAAAAAATAAATTTCGGAAAAAGATTTATATTTTTTTGGATTTTCTTTTATTTATTATTAATTAAAAACTATTTAAAATGAGAAATTTAAATAAAAATAGAAAACTAATTTGGAAAATTCTCAAAAATTACAGAAACTATTTTATTATATACTAAATGAAATGAGAAAATAAAATTTTCAAAATAATGAAAATTTAACTAAAAACGCAAAGTCACGGGAAATCCCGAGCTTTTTAAGCAAATATGAGAAAAACAAGTTCAATTACTAAATTTATAATTTTCCTAGATTCTAAGTGTTAAAAGGAAACTACAGTAAAAAAGATATTTTTTGATTATTTTTGAATTTTTGTATGATTTATTACTAATAAAAGAAAATAAAATAAAGAAAAATAGCAAACGAATAAGGAAAAGTATGAAAAATTACAGAAAAGTCTATTTTACTATGAGCAACTTAGGAGAAATTTGAAATGTGAAAAAGTACTAGGAATAAGCAGTCTAATAAGCTAAATAGATTCGAATAAGCAAATCAGTGAGCGTTGTATAAAGCTCAACCAACTGCAAGCTTCAGGGAAGTTGAAGACCAATTGAAGAAACACCTTGTATAACTGATGCGGTGTCAGAGAGCAAGGTAGAATGAGTTATAAGCAACATCAGTGGGTCTGAGGACTGACAAATGCCTCAGTTAACCTGGAGACTTATCTCTACAAGAAACTTAGTATCTGATAAATAGGTGGGAAAATCGTTGAGAAGATAATTGTAAGGTCTTATCAAAGAACGATAAAGCAAGATCTTGGGTACAAACGTTGTCAGAATTGGAAAGCCAAATGCATGCTCCACCTACTATACTAGGCACGTGCTAAGCTACTTCAAGGCCGGCTAACCACAACACCCATGTGCATCCACAATATTCCTTGGCCTATTTAAATGAAACTTTGTAACCGTGATAAGTAGGATTCTAAACAAATACATAAAGTAGAACTTAGATCTATAGTTGACAGAATCCCCTCAGTCAGGAACTTCTAAGCAAAGCTAGCTGCCTCTAGATTTTTCGAATGGAGTGTTACATTTATCGCTCAACCGGAATAGTTTTACCGGAGTCTTAGTCTTCCTAAATACTTGACACCCTCACCAAGGGGGATCACTCGCAAGGGGGAGCAAATATGCATGTCTTTACCTTTCTTATCTCTTCTTCTTTTATCTCTTTCTAAATTCTTGCATTCGGGTCTTTTCGACACTCTTTTTGTTTCGACAAAAAGGGGGAGAAAATTTACAAATTTAATTTTTTAATTAAAATAATTTTATGTTTTGTCATCAACAAAAGGGGGAGATTGTTAATACAAATAAACCGTAAAAATATTTATTTATATTTTACGATTTTCTTATGTTTTGTCGATAAAAAACGTAAAATCATTTAATCGAAATAAATAAAATACGTAAAGTTTTGAGCCAATAGTTAACTAACTCATTTCACTAAACAAATAAACCATTAAACATGTTTAGTTAAATAGTTTACATAAAACCAAAACCATTTTTATAAAACACTTATAAGTAACTTTGGTTACTTACATTTTTATAAAATACATACTAAGCTAAATGTAACTTGTAATATAAAAGCTTGGACTATCCATAACCCAAAACCCATGACCCATGGAGCTTGACTCAAAACCCATGGCTCATTGCATGACATCATGCATGACATAAAAAATGGGTAATATCCATGACCCATGACCCAAAGTCCATAACCCATAACACAAAATGTCTTTTACATCATGTATGACATCACATAACCATGGATCATAACCCATAACCCAAAACCCGAAATTGTAATCCAAAATCCGGACTGGTACTACCAGATAGCCGGATCCCTTGGATTACACTGGCCGAATCTCTTTGGGAAAGGATCCGGCGGATCCGGCTGAACAGTAACTTGTTTTGCCTATAAATAGTGAGTCGTTTCTCCCTTTCTACTCACCCCTCTTAGACATATCTTCTCTCTATGTTCTAACCTCTCTAACATCAGATCTATGGATCTTCTATGTAGTTTTTCTCTTAGTGATTCTCTAGGTTCCTCTTAAAGGCGAGATCACTACCTCTAGAAGACTTGCAAGCTCGAAGATATGGGTTGTTAGGCTTCTTCTTCATCAAGACCACTTAAGTGAATCTTGTTGTTGATTCTTCTCATATGTCCAAGATATGTTGTGTTAGTTGGTGGTGTTAGAGTTAGTTCCTCCGTTGTAAAGGAACTCGGTATCTAGCCTTGTACCAAATAAAGTGTAGGCGACGTAGGTTTGGTTCTACCTCGTAGAAGAACCCAATATCTAGCCTTGTACCGGATAAAGTGTAGGCGATGTAGGTTTGGTTCTACATTGTGGAAGAACCTAGTATTTAGCTTTGTACAAGAAAGAATGTAAGCGACGTTGTGAAGGTTTTTCCGCCAAGTTAAAGGAGCTTGTGGTGTGTAGTGATTACAAACTCTCGCAAATTAAGATAAGATTTGAAATTAAATATGTATTGTTATAAAAAGAACCAGAGTTATGGATGGGACGGTGAGAAAAAAAGAGGCATAGATGTAGTATTTTTTAAACATAACACCCTAGCTTGGATTGATATATGACAGATTTTTGGTACTTAATCCTAATATTTGGGACCACTGTTGGATACCAAACAACATTTCTAACTATCAACTATTATGACCATATCAAAACCCATTAACCAAATGAATCGTAAATGACATGGCTTCTTGTCAATTGAACAAACAGCCGAACCATTTTTTATTGACATTTTCAGGAAACAAACTGTTAAATCAGGGACTAAAATGTAATCCTTTTCAAAATATTCGGATGGCTAATCATAGAACTCTGTTTTATCCTAAGACTTTATTGACTTATTTGGTTTGGCCTAACCATTGAAAATGACCTCTAAAGGTCACAAGCTCGATAGTCCTAACTGACAACAAGTTTGATATTTTGATGTAGACCCTTAAGCGAACAAAATCATGATGATTATATATATTAATTTAAACTATGTTTGATAGCGATTGATTTTTGTTGACACTAGCAAAGTAGCCATCATCAATAAGTAACACTAAAATAAGTAGCTAAATATATGATTCATTTTTAAATTCAATTTATGCTAAATGCAAAAGTATGCTAACCTCGTAAAAATGAAAGGTATTGTAGGGAAACATGCATTTTATTGAATAAAACCAATGGAGTTAGGATCAAATAAGAAGATTACTTAAAATAAAAAGGAATAAGAAGAACTATAACCACAAATTCGAGATGCACCGACCTAAATTAGATGCATCCCTATAATCTTAGATGCATTATAACGCACTATAGTGTGTTTTCTAGCTTTTAATCAGATGCATATACGTATATTAGATGCATTTCATGATTTCTCTTATTTTTTGTTCCTCTACACGTGCCGAAATCATGAAAATCAATTTGCACCACCTATACATCAAATTAACTTTCGAAACTCAAGATGTTGCATCTATACGAATAGAAATGCATCGTATGCAAGTCGTTGCATCTCAAATGCGTGGTTTTGGTCACTTCTTACCACTTCTTATTTTAATTTACTTCTTACTGGATCCCTACCCTAACCAATGAGCAAATTAAATAAGCAATAAACTACAAATAATAAAGGAAACAGATAAATGGACACAAGGTGTAGAAGATAAGAAGACAAACTTGATTGCAGTATCTAAACAAATAATGTACCATTAAGATGAAGATCATGTTTAAATAGGAAAAACTCCGGCTCTGTTTGACACGATTTCATTAAAACAAATTCGCTGTTTGTTTCTCAGGTACAATAGCTGAAGCAGCGTGCACTGCTGAACTTGACTAACATGCGGAAATGTTGGCGTGTTAATCAAATATGTTGGAGAAACTTTCATTTTCATGGAGGCAGCACAATGGTGCATTATTAGGTTGTTAGAATATAGAAAAATAACGGAGGAGATCAATTATTTATACTAAAAAACCTATCTTTTTTCACCAAAAAAGATCGCAGCCAAATATAATCATTCTTTTTCTCCAAGAAAAGATCACAACCAAATATGAACAAGATATGCAAATTTGTTATAATTTAACATGATTTGAAATCTTTATAAACATCGAAAACTAATCTGTGTTTGACTTGTTGAATAAGTCTCAATCACTTCCTAAAATAAACTAATGCATAAATATGAAAACTTCTATAAAATGAAGCAACCTCAAAGTTCCTTCATTTTCCACATTGTTTTTTATGTTTCAAATAAATCACTTTAACACACGATATCTCATTCACATGAACTCTATTTTGAACACTCTATAGCTCATTACGAAGCCCTATTCAAGGAGAACGCAAATCTACAAACTAATACTAATATATATAACACATACGTATATTGTATAGTGTCTAAAGTTTACAAATAATCAATTTTGTAACAAATTTTCCAACAGGTTTTGCATGGTTTGAGTCTATGTTGGTGAGCTCAATCACCGTGGATTAATCGGCCAAAAGGTCGAAAACCATGTTTAAATAAAATAATTAAATAGATAAAAAAGTATATGGATACTAATCAAGTTGAATCAGTTTTGTTTGAGCTCCATCCAAGGGGTGCTTCGATTAGTTAAACTTACGGGGCTTACCATCTGTTTATCTAGAAAGTGTATTTTTTGAACCTTTTGAGCTTATCGACTTGAGCTTATAGGCTTTAGTAACCAATTAGTTCAAATTGATAAGGTCACGAGGACAAAAAAGCTAGTCTATCGACTTTGCCAAATTTCAATCAGCTGATAAGCTCATAAGATAAGCTCACTGAAATAACCCTTGAGTTTCAAATACACCGCAAATTATAAATTTTGTTTTAACATTCTTCCATCCAAGGTATCTAAACTTTATTTTTTTTAGATGTTAATCATTCAAGTCTGAAATTGCCTGGAATTTTTGAACCTTTAGAAACTTTACTTGCATCTTGTATTATATGTGACATATCACTTCCTTGTGATAGTTGATGTAACTTCCCAGTTATATAAATATATATATGTTAGGCATAGATATAAACCGAACATGAAAACTAAACTTTCCAATAACATTCCTTATAAGAAAACTACTTACTTGATGCTAACAACTAACAAGAACCACCTTTAGGAACATGCTAACAATATCTGCTAATATTAAGACACAACTATCTAACCAATTCACATTTTTCGTTAGCTTTCACTAATGAATAGAATGCATTGGATTATTTGTGTTTGAGAAATTTTAGGATATGGTGTGATTAATTTTCTGTAGACATTGCATAATCTAAATATAGTTGTTAACAACAATCCAAAAATTCTTGTTAGCAAATAATTTAGATGTAGCAAAATAAAAAGTTTATTCTAAAGATGGGAGTGAAGTGCTTTAAGGACCATGAAAAGCGCAAAATGTCTCCTAGTATGACAATCCAGTCACACAAGATAACTACTGTACTTCATAAGAAAGTTCTTCTATAAGAAATATATAACTTTTTCCATGTGTTAGGCCATGGGCAAAAAGCACACTTATATTCTCTTGTATCTGTATCATGCTTCCATCAAAGACATGCAGTTTCAAGATGTTGATTTGAAGCTGCTAAAACTAAACAAAAAGTATATGCTCTTCAGATAATCATGGTTGTTTACAAAGTGCTCACTTCTCTATCTCTGTCAAATATCATCCTCGATCTCTTTTAGGTATGTAGTTGGATTGTGTTAAATTCTTATTTCATGTCTGAATGATCTTTGTTAAAAAGTTGTATTTTATTTTCTTGCAAACGAATAATCGTTTTTGCCGAAAGTAAAAAGAAAATAGTATTGTTTGCTAGATTTTGCCTAAATATTTGTCCGTACAAGTACTTATATTTTTAAAAGATCTTGAATTCTTTTCTATTTTCCTCTTAATATAAATTTCTTTGTTGTACGTACTGTCATGTAGAACGGGACTCTATCTTTATTCTCGTCCGATTGATCAGTCCGATCTACATAAGATCTATCAGATTATGAAGTGTATCATTTGATCAATGAATATTCAATTCTTCTTCAATATAGAATTGATTCAGACCACTTCTTATGTATTATGTATCCTAAAGATAGCAAGTACAGACAGTCGGAAAAGTTCATCACTCTTTTATCGTTGTACAGGTTTACAAGGTTTGATTAGGATTTGTATTTGAAGTGTGGTTCGTAGTCAAAGTTTGTTCAACATTATTGTACGTAATGAGTTTGTGTATTATAACATCATTCATACCTCATTCTATAAAGTATATATAAATTATGTACTAGCACAAATGTATCATATCGTAACATTAATACAGTATAATGCATCAATGATCAAATCTGTTATTATCATGATGTATATGGTGCATCGATCCAATGTGATAACGTCTTCTCTAGCTCATGATTGTGTTGTTCAAGGTATCAGGTAGAGTATCTTTGCTATGTATTCAGTCTAGATACCATTTGGTATTTTTTTCTGTGTTTATTGTGTTACAGATGATACGTTTTGTAAAACTTCCCTAATTGTTATTTAGCAGCGAATCAGCGATGCGATATTAAATATTTTGTTTTATCATAAAATATGCTTATTATATAGCAAAGTAGGATGATTGATGATTGACCCAATGACCCAACTAGTTAATAGCCTTTCGTGACAACGAAATGGTAGTACTATAAACTAATAACAAAAAGCTTGAACTTACTGTATCACCTTTTAATCTGTCGGCATCCGCAAGTAACTAATATAAAAAGCTTAATGTTATCGTCTCACTTTCATTGGTCGGCATCCGTATGCAAGTAAAATGTTGCGGTTTGTTGTATAGCTTGAACAACGTAATATTGTACAATCAAATTGAGTCAATGAGAGAATATATATATCTCATGCATGTTTTTTAAAGTCTGTTATTTATACTGATATGATAGAACAGTTGGATCTAGTAGTTCATCTGATACTAAACTGCCTAAATAGTAAACACCTTATCGCATGCACATTCTTAGATTTCTGTATCTAACGCCAATTACAAACTTTCATCAAATAATGGCTAGCATGGATCGAGAGTTGAGACACAAGTTAGCACTTTATTCTGGATTCAAGTTGCAACAGCGACATATTTTGGATCTGGATTACGAGACACAAGTTTATATATCCTATTAAGGCTTAAAACACTTAAGTTGTTTTAGTTTCGCTAACTGAAAGACCCACCTATCCTTTGATTAGTTAAAGAAATGTTCTTATTCTACATGTTTGAAACCTTATATTTAATTACCTTGAATCAGATACATCATATAATGGCCATTCTCATGCCCACAATTTAAACACACCCTTAGATAAAATTTAAACTTGTCAATTAAGTTAGTGGAAAGCGAACCGACATTATATTTTTTATGCACATTATCTTTGTAATCTATCTGTCAGAAAGAGTAATATAATATGTACAGTAATATTCTTTAGTTGGATTTACCAACTTTTTTATGAAATCTAAAAAACAGAAACAAAACAATGTTGGTTGGTCAAACCCATCTTGATCTAACCAATATTTTAAAAAATACCTGTTTTTCGGCCGCCAGTCCTACGACCAACAAGAGAAGTAAATTGTATAACACAATGATTAACGTTGGGGCTGTTCTCGGGACGGTGAACTGTATTGGTTCACCAATATCTTGAACCGAAACCGAAACTGAAAGTACGGTTAAAACTGGACCTCGTTTAATCAGTTCTTATGGTTCAGTTCTCGTTTAACCAATGAACTATTTCTTACTAATAAACACATGAAAGCTTAATAATTATAAGATCAAGACACATAGTTTAATGACTAAATATCCAACCCGACTATGCATTGTACAGAGCTTACAATAACAATGATATTTTAAACAATATACCTTGCCTTTACAAAAGGTCCCAAAATAGCAGCAGATTTTTTTAAAGACAAGAAGTATATACTGAAAATATATCGATCATATTCACTAAATAATGTAATTACACAAGTTTAAATAGAAAACAAAACAAATAAACCCTAGAGCTAAACAGGCTTAAACAAGTAGGCAGAGCCAATAGGCCTTTATTATTTTAACATTTTATCTCAAACTACTCACAATGCTACATTGAGAGTTTGGCAAGAAAACTCCGAAATCAGACGGACAAGTGCTGACAGACATATGCAGATTCAACAAAGAGGTCCGAACAGAGTTAGACGTATAGCAGATTAAGACGAACAAATGTAGACAGATAGATACAGATTCAAGCAGAGAGATTCGAACAAAGACATATTAGATAAAACCAGGTGGACCAGATGCAAAACCACATGTAAAATTTAGACATATGCGGAACCAAACTAAACCAGATTTAATACTAATACCAATAATAATGCAAATTCCAAAATCACCGACCATTAACATACTAATCACCAAAATCGTACATAATTTATCAATCAATAAATGCCAAACTCGAACTGTAAAAACCCGAATAACACTTCAACAAAACCGATTCCTCAAATACTATACTTCAAATAAACCTTCAACAACGACGGGTCCACAACTACAGGAACAAATTAAACAACTTAACCATCTTATATAAGAGCACTGGGTACCGTTGGTGCCATGGCTTGATGCCGTGGGACTTTTTTGCTGCCACGTCAGCAAAAAGCTCCATGGCACCAGAAAACCCACGGCACCACATTTCAGGGGTATCCGTTGGCACCAGAATTTCTGGTGCCGTCGGCCATTTTTTTTAAACAAAAATTAAAATATACACAATATAAACTAAAATAAACTTCATTAATATTAAAAACAAACATTACATATAAAACAACAAACATTACATGTAAAAAAAACACACATTACATTAAAAAAAAATACAAACTAATTATGCAAGTTCCATAAATGCTCCACAAGGTCATTTCGAAGCTCGTCGTGAACTATTCGATCGCGAAGTTCTTTACTTTTTCTAACATGTAAATCACATCTTTCGATCCAATTTTCTGGCATGTTCGGGCGTGGATCGACGAATGTATCTCTTAAACTCACTTCGAATCCTTCGTCTTCCAATATCATGTTGTGTAACATTATACAACAATACATGATTAGTTTCAAAGTGTTGACTTGAAAAGCACGTGCCGGTTGTCGTATAATCCCCCAACGACCTTGTAGGACTCCGAAGGCTCGTTCAATATCTTTTCTAGCACTTTCTTGTTCTCTTTTGAAGTTCAATTTTTTTCCGACCTTGCAACACTAAACGTTTTCACAAACACGGACCACGTTGGATAAATGCCGTCGGCTAAATAGTAACCTTTTTTATATGTATGTCCGTTTACTTCAAACGGACATTCCGGAGCTGTACCGGCAAGTTCTTGATCAAATATCGGGGAACCATACAACACATTAAGATCATTATTTGCCCCTGGAACCCCAAAATATGCATGCCAAATCCATAATCTTTGATCCACAACCGATTCCAACATAAGAGTTGGGTATTTATGATCACGTCTTTTGAATTGAGCTTGTAAGGCCTTTGGACAATTTTTCCAATCCCAATGCGATACCTTCGCCTAAAATTCTCTTCGGTATATTTAGGAGCAGTCTCAGCGTTGTCAAAGTAGTCTTCGAGTAATCGTTGTTCCGCCTCTTCTCGTTCACGAGGTATGTATGCCCTCGTTCTCTTTTCACCCGATTGCGATCCCCCGGCTTCTTGATCATACAAGGATACAAATTGTTCATATGCCAAGTAACTTTGAACATATCGTTCTCGATCATCGTTAAAAAAAAACATCATAAACATCGAACGGGTCGTTGTGATTAATTGGGTTGTTTGGATTCATGATTGAACGATTTGTATGAAAAATGAAGATGGAATTAGATAAATAGAAGTAGAGATTTAAGGGGTATTTATAAGGTTTTTTTTGGGGTTAATTTTTTTTTTAAGAAAAACGGCTATATAGCCGTTACATGCTCCTATTTTCAAAAAATATAACCGTTACTCCATGCAAAAAAGAAAGAAAAGAAAAAAAAAATCGATGGCGCTGCGCCGATGGGACGGCGCGAGCGACGGTACGGTGCGCCGTCGGCCAATTTGGGCTGGTGGCCATGGCGCCAGCCATGGCACCACCGTACCCCCCGCTCTAAACCACCGACCCACTAACTTAATTTAATATGAATCAATATTCATATGACTCTTTTATTAAACGAGCCAATTGGATTCAACAATGAGAGGTATCTTTTTGTTAAAGTAATTAAATTCTAACATCACGGCAAATGGTAAGTAGCAAACGGCAATCGGTCTACGACAAGGACCAAGCGATCAAACTTTTTTTCCCCTTCTTTTTCTTCTTCATCTTCGACCTAGATCTGATACCATATAGAAATAAGGGGAAACACTGAAAATATATAGGCCTTTATTATCTTAACATAGGCTATTACGTATTTACACAATTACACACATCAGTGTGTTTAAAGAGGTGGAGCATAGTCTATTTACGTAACTTTACCCAAAAGATGCAAGATCCACAAGTCTTAAATCTACGAGCTAATGAAATTAAGCAGTGTAGGATAATGCTCCAAAAAGAGAGTTGAGTTCAAAGCTAGTTATTCTCTAATCTTCATCTTCTGACATTACACACAATTCGTTAAAGAATAATACACTAACATTAGTTATTACAAACATGTTTGAAAAAGAAACGGGTAAAATCGTACCAAATAATAATATACAATAATAGAGTAAGAGTTGAAACGAGTAGATGGGCAGCCGTGCATTGCAAAGGAGCTGTATTTGTTGTCGATGTATGTGTTCTCTCTAGGAGCCAAATTCTGTTTTATAATTTTTTTGTAAGATTTTTGTTTTAGTTTTCTTTTCGGCGTAACACTTACATTTAACTTATGATAAGCTAGAAAACAATTAACATACGAGCAATTAATATATACGTAAGAGGAGAGTTATATTAAATACTAAACTTTTCTTACATACCAAGAGACTCATCCCCACTATTCATCTAAAAAAAATCAATGGTTGAGATTAAAAACATTTTAATATTTCACTCATTTTTTATAATTTAAATATCTCTTAAACTGTTAACCGTTAAGAGAAAATAATTACACAATCGCGACGAGCATTTAATTATCTTTCTATAGACGGGCACTTTGATATGCTTTCGACAAAAAAAATTTTTTTTCGTTTTTTTTACTTTTTTTTTCGTGACCGAAAAAATCATATCATATATGATATTACATATCATACTAGCTTTAAGACCCGCTCGATGAGCGGGCTAGCTCTAAAATTGTGTTTTGATTAAAATTTAATGATTAATCTATAAATCAGATTATATAATGACACCACAACAAATATGTGAAACTTAAAAACACATATATAAATAAATCACCTCTTTGTATATTGTAATCGATCATTGATATGTAATCATCATTTTAGAATAAACATATCGTATAAAAGATACATTTCTGATCGTGAAACAATTCATTGGAAAACAAAACATTCATCATGCGCCCTTTAATCATGATTGAAAAAGTTTAAATCAAATGATACCCTCACTTATATCGTGACCCATTGTGCGAAGCTGGGTGACCCATTGTGCGAAGCTGGGCGATTAACTCTTGAGCCTTTGATAGCTTCTTCATAATCTTTTCGAGAAAATATTTAGTTATTCACTCATTTCCAGCATTAAACTTCAACCAATCTATAAACGACTCTATATCAATGTCCAAAGAAATAATTAAAAAAAAATGACACTATGTATAGATAAAAAAAAATGACACGTTGACATAGAGGTGCAAATATACCGGTTTTAACCGGTTTTCGGTTTTCCCAAAACCGGTTTTAGAAAAACCGGTTTTTCTAAAAACCGATTTCGGTTCGGTTCGGTTTTTTCGGAATCGGTTTTTTTCGGTTAAAAATGTTCGGAACGGTTTTTTTCGGTTATAAATTTTCGGAATCGGTTTTTTTCGGTTTTTTACCGGTTCGTTTTTTTCGGTTATAAATGTTCGGATTCGGATTTTTTTTCGGTTATTTACCGGGTTCGTTTTTTTTCGAAATTTTATTAAAAACTTCGAACGTTTATTTAATAAACTTGTTAATTATCAAAAATATAATTAAACAATATTCTCATAAAGGTTTGTAAATATGT
>LBNU01032301.1:142208-157996 GCA_014162995.1 Artemisia annua | reverse complement strand
TTATTGGGCAACTCAAAAACAAAACAAGAAATGAAAGCCATAAAACCAAAGTAAATATTCAACCTTGGAGAGGACTACGGTTCAACCAAGAAGCGTATAACAGGAGGTCAGGATCACCTTCAAGTATGGCATTTCATCCTGAGACAAACGTTTACGCCATTGCTTCAATCCCATCACCCAACACTTGTATCCATCAACCAATTATTGAGTTTTCGCATAAAGAGGGACCATCATTGCTCCAAAGAACCAAACATCGACCACTACGGGCTTTCCCATCCAAAATTCAGCTTCATCATTCCAGAATTAAACCAAAACTACTCGTTAGTAGTAATAAAGCATCAATACTCGTCATTTTGACCCTAACCGTCGATTTCATCAATAACCTTGTCATCCCATTGTTCACCTTTTAATTGCTCTAACAAATTTAGTTAATCGAATTTTTTGCTACACCAGCGCTTGATGTGCCCCACCCATGGTTCTCAATGTCAAGGTGTGGTTAGGTTCACACCCTAGCCACCCCGTTTCCAGATGATGTTCCCGTGAATTGTGAGTAATGCATACACATGTTTGTATAGCCCGTTCTCTACTTTTCTTGATTATGTGGGCATGCTTGGTTGGTGGTATTAAAGGGTGAGGAATGGGAAACATAATCATTAACTATGCTTGATTTAATATAATGGAATGGAGCATTACCCAAAACACGTTAATCAATCATTACTCAACAAAATGGGGGTTATGGCATTGCATTCCTTAGTATTCATGACTACACTTGAAATAGCTTTTGTATTGATCTGATTTAGACTTGTAAAACTATACTAATTAATCTATTGTTAAAAACATAACGAAGCACTTAAAAGAACCATAAAAACTTAACAGCATAAAAACATAAAATCATCAACTGAATTTTATAACTCATCAAGGGTAGCAAAATATCTTTCTTACATCTTTGGCATCCCTTTAAAAACCAAAACAAAATAAAAATAACATAAAAAAACTTAACAAAACATGCATGTCACGGTTTTAATAAAAATAAGTATTCTAAAAAGTTTTAGTGATGTATGAAAATGGGTCAGAAGTAGCTGGTTGTAAGATCACATTCCACATTTATCATACCATTTAGAGAAAATCATTGGGAATCTGTCTGATTTTTTCATCATCCCCATTTATCATACCATCATATATTAATACTAATAATGTAACAAACAAAAGGTAAAAACTTGTTTCTATTAAAGAACATGTAACATGGGAATCATAACAAACCAAAAAACAACATGGCATTGACAAGACGAAAAAATAAGATTAAATAATGGGTAAAACTGATATTTTACATTTCAATAGTTATTTGTATCGTTTTAATATGTCATAGTTAGCTTTATTCTCTTTGTTTTAAAGATTTTCGAAAAACAAAATTATTTGATATTGATGTAGACAAAAAACAAACACATTAATGAAGTATTGAACCAACCTAACACAACGACTATAACTTAATTGTCCAACATAACATAAGTGTAAGACTACAATTTGCAAACTAAGATGTTCTCAAGCAAACGACTTTTTTTTGGCTTTACAGCAAAACCTTTACCACCAACATAAGTTAAATATGGAGATGCGGGGGATCGAACCCCGTGCCTCTCGCATGCAAAGCGAGCGCTCTACCATTTGAGCTACATCCCCTGTTGTGTTTATGAATTACATGTAGTAATATATTACGTAGTAATCCCAGTTTCTTAATAACAAAAGATTAATTTCCAATCTACAAACACACACTAAATAGTTGGTTCTAATGGTGATTAGTTTAAAGTTATTTCTCTTTTTCACTTGAATGCTTAACTTTCTTAACAACCATTCTTAGTTCTCTTGATGCTAATTCAAATTCTATTAAACCAAACTACTCATCTTTCGAATCGGTTAATCTCTTGAAATCTTTATAGAATGAGAGAACTGGAAAACCTTCAAATATAAGATGCTCAACATGTCTATGTTATAAACTATAAATCCAATTTCTTGGCCTAAAGTTGCAAGCTTTTATAATCAACTATAAAAGATTATTAAACGAATTCAGAAACCTGAATAAGGGCGACTACAAGATTGCTAATTAGGCAAATGATAAACTTATCACCGTTGTATCATGTTAGGTTTTTGTTAGATACGCCATTAAGTTAAATTCCCTTTAATAATGACTTCAATTAGTTCTGCATTTTCTCTAAAGTTTGTCAGCCGGTATCTGTTTTTGCTCTTTTTTTATTTATATCTTCAGGCATTCAGTTTCTATTTAATTTTTCGTTTGTTGGTTTTAAGCTATATTCCTCCACTTCTATCTCTTCGCTCATGACGTGCTTATCTGGCTTTGCAGTGTCTCTTATGATGAGTTTTTTTGGTATTGTTTTTGCACTTTGCTTCTTTGAACCTGAAATTCTGAAAATATATGAAGGAAACAAAGTAAAAGTCAATTTGAATGCAAGGAATTACTTTGTTCACTCTTTCTTTTATGATTATATATCACAAGTGTCACCAGTTTTTTTCCCACAAACACCAGAAGCACATGTAAACACCATTTTCTACCCCTTATATAAAAGAGGTGTGCTACACCCACATAAAGTTTACAAAATTTCACCCACTCGCTGACGTGGCAGAGTGCTGATTGGTTGGTTTTCTGTGGCCCACAGAAAACCAACCAATCAGCACTGTGCCACGTCAGCGAGTGGCTGAAATTTTGTAAACCTTAGGTGGATCTAGCATTTTCCTATATAAAATGCCACTTATCAAAAATCCATATAGGAAACCAGAAATAACCACTTCCTCCTTTCCATGAACATTTCAGTGAAAACCCTATTGTGTAAATCTTGTTGACTAGTAGTCTGGAAATTTTTCTTTTAAAATTTCATATGTTTATCTATTCAAAACTTTTGTCATGTTGCATACATGCATTTTATATCGGATTTTCGAATGTTAAGTACGCTGATCATGTTACATCTAAATAGTCTATCAATTGTTTTCACGAGATCAATGAATCTATATATGCATGTGTAATCAAAAGGTGATATCTTAAGCGACTTCAAAGAACATTTAGACGAGACGGGTCTCATGTTCATCACATCTCAAGCATAACTTTCCTGATATCTCAGTCTCACAGTTGTACCTCGTATGTTACTATGAATTTGTAGTACTATGCATCTTCTACGCTTACATGCTTATAGATATTTTAAAGTATAAATTCCATCAAAATTCATTAGAGCGGACGGTGCAGCTCTTCGAAGACCCTCGCCGTTCATACGTGGCAGGGTGTTTGGCTCGCCATTCTTTTTCACCACACCGCCCCCCCCGGCCGAACCTCGTCGTTGGGCTCCTCTTCGTGGGCACGGCGAGGTGATTTGCCTGACAAAACTCTGTGAATGTGTACGTTGGGTGCCAAAAAAACGGATATATTACCGTTTGAAAAACAAACGGTTGAATACTTTGTTTTTTTTTGTTTTGTTTTCTTTCTCTCTTTTTATACACACACAAACTCTATAAATACTAACTCATTTTCACTTCTCCTCACTACATTTCAACCAACTAATAAAAGCTTCTATATCTCTTCTCCAAGTAACCACAAAAATGTCTCAAAACCCGAACGAAGGAGGCTATTTCACGAACCTCCTAACGTCAAACCAACGTCAATACGGGGGATCGTCAAACGCTTCTACTCCCTCGTCGCAAAATTCAAACCCTTCATCGCCATATGGTTCGCAACAATTCAATCCGAATGAAATTTACCGTAACCAACAATATGCGTTTCAATAAGGATTCGCAAATCAAGCCCAATTCAATCCGACACCACAATTTTATAACTCGAATCAACCATCCACGTTTCCTATTCCTCCATCACAACCACCAATCGAATCACAACCATTTCAACAAACGTTTAAAGTACCTAAGGCATGATCACCGGCCAAAGGTAGAGGAAAAAAAAAAAAAAAACCAAAGCCCAAAAAGCAAAAAGAGTCGTAAATTTAGACGCTAACGATGACGATGACTTGGAAGAAGCAGGTCAAACGCGTGCTCGAAGATTATGGACCAAGGAAGAAGAAAAGCTTCTTGCGGAAACGTGGATAGAAATTTCCCAAGACCAAGATATGGGAAATGACAAAAATAATGACTTCTTTTGGAACGAAATTCATGAAGCGTTCAACGAGCGGACTACCGGTGACCCTCGCACCAAAAATATGCTAACCGGCAAATGGTCGAGGCTTAATAGCGACTGCCAAAAATTTCACGCTATTTATCGCCATATAAACCGTTGCAGTGGTGAAAATGAGAACGATCATATCGAGAATGCGAAAACGAGCTTCGAAGAACGCTTTGGTTCGAAGGGTTTCACTTATGTTCACGTTTGGGAGGTCTTGAAACACTACCCGAAATGGGATGCTGAAGAACCTCTAGACATTACATGTCTTGAGGATATATTCGGGCCGGACAAACGACCTCGTCCCGAAAGAAACAATAAACGAGCTGGAAAGAAACAAAAGTCGACAGAAACGTCGAGTGTGGCGAGCTCCGGTGGGAGTCAAACGAGTACTTTTTCGGGACAATTATACGAAAAGTATACGCAAGCAAAAGACGCTCAAACGGCTTGTTACGAGGCGCGGAAGAAGAGGGAAGAAAAGGCGTTGGAGAAAGAAGCAAGGATGTTGGAGAAAGAAACAAGGGCGTTGGAGTGGCAGGATATGCAGATGCTCATTCTCGAGCCCAGCTTGGTTTCTGACCCGGTAAGAGCCGAAATCATTCGCAGGAAACAAGCATTGATAACCAAGAAATACCAAAGTCTCCCTCAACCTATCGACGACGATACCGAATAAAATGTTTAATCTTAATATTCGTAGTATGTGTTGTATTTTTTTTTCGTATCGTATTTTTTTTTTTTAAATTTCGTATTGTAACTTTTTTATTTTATGAAATAAAATTAGTATGCTGTGTTTTAATTATTCGTTAAATGAATTTAATTTATTTAACGAAATAAATAAAAAATAAAGCTTTAAGTGGTGGGGCCCAAATGAGTATGTTGAGGTTAGTTGTTTGGTGATGAGCGATTAGTTGTGAAGAGGTGTTGGGGTGATGTGGCACCCGTGGGCCCGGAATGAAGAGCTTGGCTCTCCATCTACACCTTCCGCTCTTATAGTACACGTCTACATAATGTACAGAACTTCACATATCTGCTATAATTCAATTGTCCAACATGACATCAACATTACAATTTGCAAATTAATCTGTCCCTTGAGCCAAATAGCGTTTGGCGTAGCCAGTTATGTCCAAAAAGTTGTTCTGATGCCAAAGAGAAAGCGAGATAATTATAATTGTGCGAGAAGGTAATTATATAGTTGGCACTTGGCTGTGTGAGTTTAGATTTCCAAAAAAGGTATCAGAACATGTTTTTTTATAAAAATAAATATGGAGATGCGGGGTATCGAACCCCGTGCCTCTAGCATGCAAAGCGAGCGCTTTACCATTTGAGCTACATCCCCGGTTGTGTTTTACGTCTGCTTACAAATTATTAAACTTGTTAATGACAATACAATTCTTAAGAAGATTTGCCACATTTGAAAGTTGAGAAATGATTGACTAAACTACATGTTTGCTCCATGTTGTTTACATAAAATTAGTCGTCATCCTTATTCGATTTAGTTATATATATAATCTTTAATTTTCAAATTATTTGTATTGATAATCACTACTATTTTAGAAAATAAAGTCTATTTGAGTAATAACGATCGAGACTACCCGTATAACAAAAAACTATAAATTATTACACACATGATCTTTATTTTTCATAATATGGACTATCGATGCAACTACATTGAAAATTTGGTATCAATGACAAAAATCGAATAAGGACGACAAGTGTGATTTTGGATAAAGTACAATGGGGTTTCCTTGGAGGTCTCGGGTTTGAGGCTTGCCTATGGGGTTTTCCTCCTAGGCAAAGCTGAAAAAATGATTGAGGTTTATTCCCCAGTGAAGGTTCAAGGAGGGCATACTGCCCGCTTGAATGTCACTACATGGCTCGAAACACTAACTAATAACTGACCGTTCTAAAAAATCTAAAAAATTAATTAAAAAAAAAATGTAACAAGACACAAACTACACTCAACGTTGACATGTTTATAATAAAACGTGATAAGGTGAATGGAAATATGTTATGAATTATGATGTTGTACTTTTTCGTGTTTGCGATGTTTCCATAACACATATATTAACAAAGGACGTCAAAAATACATCAAGATCGTGTAACGTATGTTCCGTTAGATAGCTTGACATGCTATAGCGACTCCCAGTTGAACATCAAAAACATAATAACCATTTAGCTCACTGAAATTGGTACATACAATTAATCTAAAAACGGTTCATTGAAAAAATTACGTGACTTTGTAATTTGGAATTTTGGGTTTCTTTTCTAGAAGGCCATTAAAAATTTCTGCATGTAAAGAACGTCTAGTGGCCGAGTTTGTGGGCTTGTCATTATTGTCAGCCAAACATGAGGCTGTATTAATTTGGTTAGTTTGTTCCTTATTAATTTGCTTAATTTGTTACATTACTATAAGTATTTGATCTGTTTCATTATTGTCATCACATTACCATTACTAGCCATTTCATTCTATCTTATACAAAGTCAGCAATCTTCGTTTTGCCATTAATAAGTATATTGAGTATATATAAAGGAACTTAAGAACCACAACAATCAACGAGACTTTGTAACTAGCTAGGTAACAAGTCGAAAAAATGTTTTCCTTAGAGACTTTGAGGGTGCGTTTAGTTGGGGGAAAACACCATTCTTTTCCGCAAAATGTTTTGTGGAAAATAAGGAAAATAGAGATCGCGTTCAAATTAGTGTTTTTCAACAAAATATTTTGCAAAATATAAAATCCCCTATTTCCTAACTTAACAAGGAAAATTACAAAACACATATTCGTTGTTTTCCTTTGTAATCCACAACCCTCCCTCCCTTTCTTCAAAATAGGAAATGGAAACTTCAACTAAACGCGTTTTCAATATTTTCAAGTGTTTTGTGGAGATTAATTTCCCTTCCAAATTTTTAGAAAACCAGAGATAGAAAACAAGATAATTTTTTCTCCAACTAAACGCACCCTGATCATCTCTTTTTTGTCACTCTTCGTTTTGATGATTTTTATCCGTTCCAAATGGATTTCATCGATCTTATTCTAAGATGGTGAAAAACTTACCTCCATCTCCATTCGGGCTTCCGATTATTGGAAACCTACACTAACTAGGCTTGGCGCCTCATCAATCTCTTAGAACACTAGCTCATAAATATGGTTCACTCATGTTGATTCATCTAGGAAGTGTACCTGTCATTGTAGCTTCTTCAACTGAAGTGGCCCAAGAAATCATGAAAACCCATGATCTAGTATTTTTAAATAGGCCTAAGATGAATATTGCAAGCATAGTTAGTTTTAATGCTAGAAATGTAGCGTTTTCTCCTTATGGTGAAGCTTGGAGACAATCAAAGAGTGTATATCTGCTCAACCTCCTAAGTACAAAGAGAGTTCAGTCATTTTGACACGTAAGGGAAGATGAGACGAATCTAGTGATTGATTGAATTGGAAAAAGTTGTGGTTCTGAAGTTGACCTAAGCAATATGCTTGTGTCACTTACAAATGAGGTAGTATATCGGATAGCTTTGGGGCTGAAATACTATGAGGACTGGTTTAAGGACCTCATGAAGGAGCTAATGGATGTGTTAGGTGTCTTTAGTGTTGGAAGTTATGTTCCATCACTTTCCTGGATCGACCGATTAAGTGGCTTGGAAGGAAGTGTTGTCCCACTTTCTCTCCAGATCGATTAATAAGTTGCAAATATGAATAAGTGAAATCTGTATATTTCATTTACCCTAAAAACGTTTACATCGTTATGTATATATGGGTTTTGGAACGTTGCATTGAAACGTTGCAACCCTTCCTTTTGGCCCAAACCGATTAACAGAGAATTCGGTTATAAGGTTTCCATTTAACATAATTAGTCCTCTAACTTTAACTAATAATAAATAAGCATAAGATAAAAGATTAATCGGGTTACATTCTCCTCCTTAATCTTGATCGTTGCTTCTTGTTAAATCTTGAACTCCGAGCATTTGTCGCATTGTCGTGAACTTCANCCATTTAACATAATTAGTCCTCTAACTTTAACTAATAATAAATAAGCATAAGATAAAAGATTAATCGGGTCACAGGAAGAGCATACAAAGTTGCTAAACAACTAGATGCGTTTTTGGAGGGCGTAGTAAAACAACATGAGAATAAGAGCAATGAAAGTGTGAGAAATCAATACGTAGTAGACATATTACTAGAAACTCAAAGAGAACAGGCAATCGCATGCACCCCGTTTCATAGAGATACAGTTAAAGCTCTAGTGCAAGTAAGAAAAATCTCTTATAAACTCTATACACATTTAGAATCACATATCCATATTTTCAGCTTGGTTATACTCTATTTTTACCGATTTGTTCATGATTAGATACTGTTTATGTGTTTACACTACACGTGTTTTATTCGCTTCCCTCCCGTTTTGAGCATGCATGACTCGTACGTAGCTTTATAACTCACCCATGCTTTGTAGTTGATTATAGACTCTTGGGTGGAAATTGAATCGCACAACGATAAAATATACATATATACTCCGTATGAAACCTAGCTAATACATAAGCTTGGTAATCTAATTCTTCTATTGTCAACTGGTTTTAGACGCAAACCCCGTGTGAGCTTATATGTTATTGTAACAAATCCTTCATATTAAACTTCTGACTTATTATGTTTCTTGAAGGAAATGTTTGTTGGTGGGACTGACACTAAATCTACATCTTTAGAGTGAGCAATATCTGAGATTATTAAGCATTCAAGAGCAATGAAAAAACTCCAAGAAGAGCTATGCCCATGGGAGACAAAGAATCACAGAGGAAGATTTAGAGAAGACACAACACCCATACTTGGACGCTGTATCAAAAGAGAGTATGTGATTGCATATTCCCCTTCCACTACTTGTTCCTCGAGAAGCAACACAAGATGTCAAAGTAATGGGCTATGACATCGCGGCTGGTACACAAGTGCTTATCAATGCTAGCTTGGATGGTATTGAAAGATCCCAAGATATGGGAAGATGCGGATGACTTTAAGCCAGAGAGGTTCTTAGACACTAATATCGACTACAAAGGCTTAAACTTTGAACTTACTCCGTTCGGTGCTGGCAGAAGAGGGTGTCCAGGAATTCAGTTTGCTATGTCTGTTTACAAGCTTGCTTTAGCAAATTTGGTATACAAATTTGACTTCAAACTTCCAAATGGACGGAGAGCAGAACAATTAGACATGACTGATTCTGCTGGTATATCTTACTGTTCGTAGAAAGTATCCTTTGCTAGTAATACCAACTGCACGATTTTAGATCAAATTTACAACTTCCATCACTCATTCGATCACCCTAGATATGGAACTTATGCTTTCACTTTCAATAAATTGAGATGATGTTAGTTGTGGATCGTGTTTCTTATATATAATGTGGTGAACGAGTTAGAACACTTTATAAATGACCAAAAACACTTTACAGCAGAAAAGTAGTGACCAATGTATTGTGAGACTCCAATAGTATCACCAGCATATCTTAAATCTTAGTATCTAAGTAGTAGATAGATGTTAGTTTCTAGCATGTTTTGGCTTTACCACACTTTGTAACAAGAAAATGTCTTGCAACAAGATCAAAATGTATCCCACATTCATTTGTGTAGCTATAAAGTCTTTCACAACGGCAGTAAGCCGGTAGCCCACTCTTTCGTACGTGTAGGTAAAAACACCTTAACTAAAACGTTTAGTGACTGGATTTGTTTGATTACACTGGCATTTTTAGCTTGTCATGTAAAAAATATATTTTGTTATAATGAGGTTTACTTTTAGTGATCCTTTGCACAAATACTATTTTTCTTGCACTGTAACAGTGTGAACAAATTACTAAAGAGATGTATAACAGAAATAAATCACAGCTAATATATCCGTACCTTCACACTCTTTCATATCTTATATCTATCTTTTTTTCGAATCAAGAATTAACAAACCAGCAACAGCAGAACCCGATCATGACATGCTTTATGTCGTAATCAGCACGACCAATATTCTCCAGTATCAACTTTAACTCGTAACTGAGAACGAAAAATTATCATCGTCCATGGCTCGTGAAGAGTAAGCATCTCCTTCACTCACGTAAGATGAGTAATCTTCCTCATCTTCCCTCTCTTTCAACCCTTCAATCTTTTCGATCGCCTCTTTTATATCCCACCTCCTCGCGATATCCCATTCACAACAGCACATCCCGATCTTTAAAAGCTTCAACATCTCCCCCTCCCCGTTTTTCGTTCCTTTCATTTCTTTATCAAATACCTCACCTGTCCATTCTTCCCTCACTACCGAGTTCACCCATGTCCCTAAATCCGGTTTCCCACCTTTACCTTGTTCTAGATAATTTGCGGGGTATTTCCCCGTTAACATCTCCAGTATCAAGATCCCTAAGCACCAGACGTCGGTTTTCTTTGTAGTGCGTCCATGTTGAGTGAATTCTGGAGATTTGTAGGCCACCATGAGGTGTTGGGCGTGGTCCTTGTTGATGACAGGAACTAGAGAATAGTCTGCTAAAAGGGGATTAAAATCGTCGTCAAGAAGCACATTTGATGATTTTAGGTGACCATGAGGTAATGATAGACGAGGAAGCTCGTTGTAAAGATAATCGAGTCCTCGTGCTACACCCTTAATGATCTTTAGTCTTATTGCCCAATCCAATCCTGGCTCATCGGGTCTTCGTTTAACTGTAAACAAAACATGAGAAGTTAAAGAGAGTCCTATAACAAAGTCTTAATTTTGTGCTTAATGCATAAAGTAAAGGAAATGCAGTTTGGGATACTCTAAAAATTCATGTATGTAAATATACCAGTCACAAAAACTGTATATAGTTGGCTAATTTATTGTAGTGTTATATACAAGGCGGAATTAGAGGTGCCGAGGGGTTTCCGAGGATCACGGGACACAGATGACTTGTTGCTTCGTTGTGCTAATTTTTTAAAAAGAAATCACAGATTTTTACTAAATGCACGTACCCAATTTAAATATATTATGTTTCTAGTCCTTATTTAATTCCGGTTAAAATTTCGTATACCGGATCACTTTTATTTTTGGTTATATCTCAACATGTTTGAATAATGTCACAACTGAAATTTGCATGAAATTAGTGAACTTACCATGAAGATGACTAGCCAAGCTACCCTTTGCAGCAAAATCAGTAATCAATAGCTTCTCATCTTTTTTGTAGTAAAAAGCCACAAGTGGTAGCAAATTAGGGTGTTCCAAGCTGCCCAACAATCTCATATGTGCATGAAAATCTTCTTTTCCCACATTACTCATCTCCTTAAACCTCTTGACAACCACCGCGGGCCCACTTACGAGCATCGCCTTATACGAAGATCCAAAACTCCCACTTCCCAAAACATCTGCTGAAGCTCGTAGAAGGTCTTCCAGCTCGAACCTTTCCCTATCCGACCTCACAAAATGGAGCTTTCCACCGTTATCGGTTCTCTTGTAGTTCTCTTCTTTGCGCATTTGAATCTCGTTTACATGTGGCTTCTTAGTTTCCTTTCTCTCAGTTTTCGTTACTTGATGGTCTTTGTATGTGTTTTTGCGGCTCTTTCTGTTGCGACGGACGAATAAGGCTATCATGATTGCAGCTAAGACTGCGACCAGGGACGCAATAGCTATGATGATGATGATTATTTTCTTGCTTAGTTTCTTTTTACAAGGACTAAGAGGTTTACCGCAAACATTGTTTCCTGTATGGCCCAAATTGCCAAATCTCCTTGTTAGATAATAAATAATGATTACGTTGAAATAGAAAAATTTTTAACAGAAAATTTTCTTGTAAATTAAACAGACTCAATACAATTGATTACGTAGAAATCAAAGTTTACATCGATTTAAAAATTGTTTAAATGAAAAAGTAAAAGGGAAATGGCGGAAAGGTTGATTTTAGTGACACCAAGGAGAGTGTAGGTTGGTTGCAGATGTCACTGACATAAAATTAGTGTCATTAAATCTTGCATCTTCGTAGTGCTTATTCAAACGAGTATTTAAACGTATTTGGTAAATGGTACTACACGTTTAGGTTACAAACACTTTAAACAGAAAAGTGTCACAACAATGTGAAAATCCACCACTACGATATTTTGTGTCACTATAACTACTTACTAACGACACAGTACCCACACTTCTAGCGACACAATTAATGTGCTACTATTGGAAACTCTTTAAGTGGCCTACTCTATATAATTTCATATGAAACACGTAAATTTACCATAGAAAAATGATATCACCTGCAAACGCACTGGGATCCTGGCTCCTGAGCCCCTTAGGTATTGAACCATCAAGTCGATTATTTGCGAAGTTGGCTTTTAAACCTGTCTGCTCAAAATCTGGTATCTCTCCATCAAACTTATTGTTTTGAAGCTGCAAATCAGTTAGAGGAGACAACTGCGTAAGTGATGCTGGAATATTACCCGTGAACTCGTTATTTGCTAGTTCAACTTTTTTCAACGAAGAACTAAACAATTTAAATGCATCAGCTCCTATGTCCCCAGAAAACCTGTTATTTGAAAGGAAAAGCCCGCGTAATGGGCCAAACTTTGCTAAGTTAGGCATCGAGCCCTCAAAGCTGTTATTCATAAAACTTAACGTACGAATACTTGTAACCTCAGCCAATGTGTCCACGTCGATTGTCCCACTTAAACCCATGTTCTCAAGCTGTAAGCCAAACACATTTCCATTCTTGTCGCATAGTATTCCTGTCCAAATTTGTGTATCATTTTTGCACGGCGGAACTTGCACATCCCAATTGTTTAAAGCACCAAAGTTAGTAAGCGAGCTTCTAAACGTTATTAGCCTAGCGGAGTCATTTTGAGCGGATAAAAATGGTAAACTTGTTAGTAAAACATGGATGAAGATGAATGTAAGCCAATATGGTGGCCTATAGCAAACCATATTAGCTTATGATTAATGCAAAAAGGTGGTGAAATTGGAATGAATTAGTAAATGTTTCTTGGATTTTTAACGGACGATACAACTTATACTATGTGGATGTCAAGGAAACAAATGGAAATGAATTGTTATGAGGCTGAAATATTGAGGGTTTTATGGTGACAAAATGACAAAGATATAAGTTGGTGAAATTTCCAATGTCATGGGGATGATATGATTGTGATCAGCTGTTTTTTCTCTAACAAGGCCGGCTAAGATTTTTGCCATATGTTTCAATTATATTTGGTATACCTTAACTTTCGATCACATGATTAACAAGTCAGGTCTATTTCTTTCAATATATAGTTTGGAATTACGTCAAGATTATGTTGGTTTAGCGTTATTTGGGTGAAATTAGCGTCTACCACAAAGTGGTTTGTAAATTCAAGTCACGTTATGTATAGTTTAAGAAAGTATAAGTTAAACTCTTTTACACTCTAATAAGCATGGCTTATATCTATTAATTTACACATGCTCATAATCTTTCTCATGTAATGATATACATATACAAATAAACGTATGCATATACAAATTCAAGACATCTTTATGTCGAGAATATCATGTCACTAATTTTCTCTTGTTTAACTTTGTCTATTGATATATGAGTTAATAGGCGTCATCGCCGTAAAGGATCTAAGCTTTTGGCGTATCTGTAACTTAAAGAAACAAGAAAATTTGCGTTATAATGTTTTAGACTTGGTGTATTTTGTGCGTCTTTTCGTTAGATACAATGTCTAAACTGTTGCTAGTTAAGCAATATACTAATGAATAATTGTCTTTTCAAATGTTTATTTAGTATATGCTAGAGTTTACATATTCTCCGATGAATCCAATAATATCATATGATAGAATTTCGTTTATTAATATGTTGGACAATTATGAAAACAAACGTTNCATGAAAGCATTCCAACATAATGAGATTCAAGGGCACTTGGCATCCTCTATGATTGAAGACTTCTTATTCAAAGAAGTTCATGTAGAGATAGTCATTTTACATCCATTAGACTTTTATGTCATGGATCATCATTAATGTCATCTCAAGATAGATTAAGATGGTTTTATGTGTTTGTGCCATAAAACAAGGTTTTTATGTGGCCACACAAAACTACGGGAGTGGTTGTACCCTTGGTAAAGACTCGACATCTAGCTTTGTGTCGGTAAATTGTAAAGCGACGTGGAGTGTTGTACCCTTGTAAAAGAACTCACATTCTAGCTTAATAGTCGCTAAAAGTGTAAGCGACGATTGTAAGGTTTTCTCCGCGAGAAGGGAGGTTGTTTGACATTGAAGTAACTCCTCGAGTTGGTACTCGGGGCGTGGAGTAGGGCAGGACAAAAGAGGTCCTTGTAGCCGAACCACGATCAAATACTCGTCGTCGTGAATGGGTTTGCACTTTCCCTTTACTTATTGCTTTGCTTTGTGTTTGCATGTATGTGATTGTGTGTGTTGACTTGTTTGTTTGACTTGTGTGATAACATGTATTTAAGTTATGTGGTATAAACAACAAGAAACGTCTTTCAGATATTAACTAACAAACTAAAATGGACATTTGATAAACAAGTACGTAAAGTTTTTAAACGGTACGTATTCACCACCCCCCCTCTACGTTTTCACATATATATATATATATATATAGTATTAATATATATATAATATATATATATATAATATAAATATTATATAAATATATATATATATGAAAAGCAGTAAAGGAAACTAAAAACTTAATTAAGCTAAGACTTATGAAAGCTAATAAAGTAATAAGCAGTAAAGTAAAATAAGAAATAAGCATTTAAGAAAATAAGCAGTAAAGTAAAGAACCTTTAAGGAAAACTAAATTTTATTAAATCAAAATGCTTGAGTACAAAAGAGTGAATTACAGAAAGCTTTTTTAACACCTATTCTATGCTTAACTCTACACGATTCATTACATGAGAGGAAGCCCTATTTATAGCCTAAGAAAGTCGGTTTAATGCTCCATGAAGCTCCCAGAAGCCTTATCTTCATCCTCTATCCATTTCCCATCTAGAATTCTCACGAATTTCATTAGTCCCTTATCCTCTTGGTTCTTCTAGTGATTTCCAGCTAGCTCAATTGGTCCACGTGTGCGTTCTGGTTCCTTCCTGTCATTCTCTGACACTTCTAGAACACCAATGATTGGGTAATCATTGGTTAATTTTGTTGAATTTAACAGTGGGTGAAAATTAAGGCACGAATGGGGTGAATTGGGGAAAAGGTACGCGGGTATATTTTTTTATTTTTATTTAAATGGTAATAAAGAAGGGTAAAGGGGCCGGGTTAAGTTTTGTTTGGGCTTTGGTTATTTGGGCCAGGTGGGTAAGTTGGGTTTATTTATGAAATGGGTTTGGTTTTGGATTAAAGGGTTAAGGTGTATTAGTTATAAGATTTTAAGTGTAAGGTAAATTTTAGGGGTTGAATTTGTAACTTCTGATTTTGTAAGGACCAATTGTGCCATCTTTGTAAACTTTATTCCAAGGACTGAATTTGACCATTTTTGAATACTTGAAGGACCTGAGTTGTCAACTCTTCAATTTTTATCATGAGGGACTAAAATTGACAACTTTGAAAAGATGGAGGACCATTCTTGTAATTTTATGAAAACTTCATCAAACTTTTGCAAGGGACTATTCTTGAAACTTTAGACCTTCCAGGGACTTGTTTTGTCATTTTGAGCTCAA
>LBNU01032301.1:100991-135681 GCA_014162995.1 Artemisia annua | reverse complement strand
AAAAGTTGATATTGAACAACTAACCCAGAATGTCATGGCTTTGAACATCAATAAAGATGAAGCTGGTCATATCAATTAGTCTTTAAATTAGTGTTTGGTAAGTCTCAATTAGCTGGTCAACAAAGATGAACCTGGTTATTGGTTTTTATCTTTTTATAAGATCATTGTTAAGTAAGCTTTTGATCTCTTTTGTAGGCATGTTGGTAAATAAATGAAGAATGGCACCATTTTGTACCTTAAGGTGTACTGATGATCTCTTTTGAAGGCACGTTGGAGAAGATTTATAAATCTTCCTATGCACTTATGATATTTTGTGAAGGCACGGTGGAGAAGAAATGAAAGCCATAAGATCTTTTGTCTTGGATTATTGTAATGGTTAAGAACTAGTAGGATAAAAATGATAAATGGATCTAAGTATGTTTTCTTAAGTGCTACGTGATATAATTATATATTATGAATCCGTATCTATATGCTATGATTTGAACAATTACATTTAAATGAATCAGTATCTTTGAACACTTACACTCTTCGACTCGCAAACTAATTAACCATTTTAACTAGTATATTTAAACGGGTTACGTGGGTCATAAACGGGTTACACATGTTATGTGTGTGTGGGTTAGGGTTGAGTTTTTTGACACGATTAATATATGGGTCGTGTTTGGGTTGAGGCTTTACCAACCCGCCAACCCGCCAACCCGAGTAGGTCGACACGGACACGACTCGATTGCCATCCCTAATGAATCCGATGGGTTTATTGATGAATCCGATGGGTTTTTTGATGAATCCGTTGGATTCATGGTGATTTCGGCGACGTTTTCGATTAATGCGAGGTTTTGTTGATGATTCCGGCGAGCTTTTGATGATTCCGGTGGTGTTGTTGATGAAGCCGGTGGTTTTGATGAATCCGAAGGTTTTTGTGATGGTGTTGTTGATGAATCCGTCGGATTCATGATTTTCCGGCAAGTTGTTTGTTTATTCCGGCGAGATGGATGATTTTCCGGCGAGTTGTTTTTTGATCTAGGGTTTGGTTGAGAGAGAAAGGTTTGGATGAGAGAGAAAGTTAGGTGACAAATGAGATTGATGTAGATATTTTTTTGTTTTTATTAAAATACTTGATTTTACTATCTTGCCCTTCTTTGTATTTTTTGGTTTAATCTAAGCCATTGGATGGAAGATGAATGGGTGGTTGGGATTTGCTAATTTGTTCTTTAGATACTAGTTGTTTTGCATAGATCTCACCTCATACTAAAATACGTCTACCTATAAAAGACAACACAAATTATTAGATATTTAAATACTTAATTGCAATTTAAACAAATAATTTTCTTCGCTCACACTTACTCCACACTCATATATTAAAAAAAGAAAAAAAAAACACGCAAATTAATGTTACTCTACATTGTCGACGCTATGCGCGGATAATTGTCTACGATAACTATAGATAAGCATTTTAATATATCAATTCAAACTCACACCATCATCATCGTATTAAAAGTATTAAATATAATTATTGCATATGTTTTGTTAGATACAGAATGCATAAGATGATATGTGACGATTTGTATTTTTTTCAAATTGAAGGGTTCGGTTTTGGACTCATTAATCTCAACTCTAACGCGACGCATTTAGTTAATCGTTTTAAAAAGTTCAATTTAAACTCCGACACATTTATTTTTGTCAAATAAACATGAGATTGCATTTTTTGTTTAAAATACTCTTAACTTTTAATTGATTGTATAATAAAATGTGTGTGTGTGTGTGTTTTTTTTTAAAACTTAGTATTTAAAACAAGGTTGCCAAAATCGTGAATCGGTAGTTGGGCGGTCGACCCTCTTGTAGCTAGTAATCAGCCTAGGCATGATTAAATGGCGACTAATCGGTTTTGTATATTCCCGACAAGATCCTCCTTAAAAATACATCTTGTAGTAGATATAAACAGAGACTATAAGTGATTAAAACTAATTTATTACGAGTTTTGGATATTTCCAGCACGATTTGCAAGTTTCCGGCAAGTTTGACCACCGTTGACAATCGTTGACCACAGTTAACCGATTTACACAAATCGAAAATGTTGGTGGCCTAGTAGCGCCTAGGTGACTATCAATTAGCTTTGTAGTTTTTTTTTTTTTTTTTTTTTTTTTTTTTTTTTTTTTTTTTTTTTTTTTTTTTTTTTTTTTTTTTTTTTTTTGCAACACTGATTTAAAATGTAAAAACTGATAGGTTAACAAATTTAGATATTTTTACAAAAATAAACAGTTTTATTTAAGTTAGATTCAGATTTCTCAACCACTTATTCAAATTACGATGATAGTCATATTCAAGACTTTTTAACCACAAATTTAGATTCACATATGCGACTAATTGTTCTTCTTTCTATTAGATCAAGGGAATTACGTAAATTTATTGTTTACATTTGTCATTGTGGTTCAAATACTGGTTGTGAATTTATACTTTAACTTATATAAGGTGTAACCCCATTGCAACACACGGGTAAAACAAATCTTGTTAAATTCAATTTTGATAGATAATAAGAAGAAAAAAAAATATAAGCTTAAAAAGTTTATCTAAACTGATAAAAGTGATAAGCTAACAAACATAGCAGACCAAATTTAGCTAGGCTAAAATCTATATCTATGCTACTGATTCGCGAAAATCAATATATTATATTATATTCTCCAAGAAATACGTATTCCCGAGTCGTTCCGTGAAGGTGTGAATGGAAAATCGATTTCCGTGTCGAAAACGTGTAGTGAAAGAGTGGTAAAGGTGATAAAAATGAGAATTACACTAATGATAATGAAAATAAAGCACAATTAAACACGTAAGCAAGTAACACACGTAATTGAGGCACACGTAAACTAAAAACGCAAATATGAATTAATAAACGTGAAATAAAACGTACATAACAACTAAAAACGTAAAACTAAAGCAAATCTAATCCTAGGGGTGCAATTAAAATTTTCTAATCTAAAAATAATAAAAGAAAAATTTTAGAAAAAGAAAATTATTATTTTTGTTTTGTTATTTTTATTTAAGAATTAAAAACTATTTTTGAATTTAGATTTAATTAAAGAAAATTAAACTATTTATGAAGTAAAAGATTTACTCTACTAATATAATTTTGAAAACTCTTACTCAACTAAGAACTAATTTTAAAAATAACAATCTAAATTATTTTTGTCTTTTTACTTTAATTTTTAAATTTAAAAAGGATTTAAAATTCTAAAAACTATAAAAAAAATGAAAAAGAAATAGAAGATGAGTAAAATAAAATCTAAAATAAATTTGGAAAATCAAAAATACTATTTAAAAACTAGGAAAAATAAAATCTTCTAAAATCAGATCTTAAATAAGCAGTATGGGCCAAATAAGCAGTTGAAATAAGCACTTTATCAATAAGTAGTTACACAATTATCACTCAGAGGCTCAAGAACAATACTGGCAACTTAATAAGGCACAAATCAACTTAATTGAGCAAGCTAATAACTCAGGATAAGCCAATAAGCAGATAAGCAAGTTCACTATCAAAACAGATTTGGGACAACCTTTAAGGATCAAATAAGCAGTACAGATAAGCTATTCAGACCAGAACAAAAGCAAATCCTAAAAGCCAGCTAGCTGAGCTTCTGTTTGCCCCAATAATCTCACAATAATCTCAATTGAGCAGCTAGATAGAGGCTTGTAAAGGTAACTGAACACAAGCAAATCTTTGGTACAGGGCAAGTTAATGAGCAGATAAGCAAATTTGAGCACTAATTCAAATAGGCAAATAAGTTCCAAATGCCAATTTAATTGTAGCTTATGATAAACAAGCTACCAGAGAGTACAAAACAACAATCCAAGTGAATTTCCAACAATTATCAAATCCTACAAGAGCTAATGAAAATCTGACCATTTACTAGTTACTTACTCATTTGACTTTTTAATTTTTATGCAACTTTGACTAAAGTGAAACTTGAATGCTCCTAATCTGCTGAAATTAATGTATTAAGCTAAGATGTGATGAAATTAATCTAGTTTACTAACTTATGCAACAAATTATTATGATTATACTACCTAAAATGCAACAGTTAACTGTATTTAAGAGGTAAAGAGCAAATTTGACTATTTGTAATAAGCATACTGATAAATGTTTATATTATGCTACTATGACCCTAAGTATGATGTCTACACAAGTTGTAACCACTGAATCACAAGTAATCACAGCAAATCCAACTATTCCAAACACCCCTAATCCAACTGCTATGCAACTATTGTGAATCAACTATGAGATTAAAGCAATCAAAACACCACTTAAGCTGATAGTATGATCAATTAGGCTGAATTAAACCAGAATCTCAGCTCACAAAAGTCAAATTACCACAGAATCACAATAAGCACAATTTGAGCAGTAGTGAGACAATTTTAATCAAATATGATGCAAATCTACTTATAACTGATGAAATCTACTATAATACAGCTATACTATGATAAAGCTACTTAAATGAAACAGTAAACAACAATATCTCAGATCTAAACTATATTATTCTAGATTATGCAATATTAAGCAAAAAATGGAAAAAAGAGACTCACAAGTGCTGAACAGAGGAGATCTCCTAGAGGCCTATCTTTAGATAGGCTAGCTGCTTCCCTTTCTCAGTCTAGACTACCACTTTAACCCATATTCATCACCACTATCACCACAGTTGACTATAGTTGACTTGTGCAAGTTTTTGAGTGATTAATGGACTAGAAAGCTCACAACAAGCTAAGAAGCTTGAATAAGCTTATATTAACTATAAAAGGCTGGTTGCAGCCAAATAACAATGATCTATTTTTTTTTTTTATTTATTTATTATTTTTTTTGATGTTTTTGAAAATAAACTAAGGAAAAGAGCTTATAAATGTTTAACTAGCTTCTGAGAAGCTGAAGGAACAGTAACAAACTAGGAAAACAGATTATGAAGCTACTATTATGCAATACGAATTAAAAGCACAAAGAAATTAAAAGGAGCTTAAAATTTATTAATAAAAGAGTTATTACATGAGAGAAAGCTTGAAAATACAATTAAACAGCATAACATTACATAAAAAAGAGCACACTGCTAATGAAGGAGGAGGGGGTATATATACACGAAGGGGGTGAGCTTTGGGTGAAGCTTCTAGGCTACCAAGTCAGCTATCCAGGTGCATCTGTGTTTCTTTCAAGCCCTCCATAGCCCTTGATCTCTCCTTGGTCACCACTCAATCCATTTTAGCCGTTTGATCAAAAATTATGATGTGATGGATCCAACGTGAGCCTTCTGATTGGTCCATGTGTCAATCCCTTTGCTCCTGACATTCCCTGACACCTTCTAGAAGCCAATGATTGGACTTAATTACCCTTAATTGCTGTAAATTCGATGGATTGGAGGGTATACAGTAATTAGGGTTCTTATTTCCTGGGTTGGGTAAATTTTGGGGCGCGGGGTATTTTTGAAGGGTAATTAATGATGGTTGGGTCGGGTTTTGGGTGTATCACGGGTTAGGGTGGCTGGGTTTAGGGAATTAGTTAAATAAAGGGTGTTGGGCCGTGGGTTTTGGGTTTTAATTTTGGGCTTGGGTAAATAAAGGCAGGTTTGGTTTTAAGTATAAATTTAGGATTTTTGGTTTAGTAAAATGACAAGGACCAAAAGTGTATATACTGAAATTCAAGGGACCTCTTCTGCCAAACTTCAAAATTATTTTCCAAGGGCCATTTTGTCCACTTCATGATTCTTTGAGGGTACTTTTGTCATTATCTTCAAAATATCTCCAAGGGACTGAATTTGCCAATTTCTGAAACTTAAGGGACCAAAGTCGCCAATTCTTCAAATTATGCACCAAGGACTATTTCTGACTTTCTTTGATTCTTTAAGGACTATTCTTGACATTTTGAGCTTAAATTCTTCCCCGGCTTCGGCTTTTGACACTTTCCATTCTCGTGCTCGTTTTTTGTCGGTTTTCTTTGATTTTATGTCCATATATGAAATATCCTGCACAATTACAAACACAAAAACACAATATTTTTGGCATTTATGGTTAGTTTTGGTCGTTTTGGTCTGAAATTGGTAAATAAAATGTGTATGAATAAGCATACACCAGCTACATATAAAGTAAAAAACTAAAAATTGTTTAATGTTGAATTGTTAAAAAATGGTCAAACTTTTAGCACATTTGAAAAGTAGTCTTGCATTTAGAAGGTATTGAAGTGTTAAAATGTTTGCTATTAATACATATTGAAAACCGGGTTGACCCGGGACGCTTCAAACCCGGCGAGTTGATCCGGTTTAATTTGACCCGTTTTCGACCCAACCCGGCGGGATGACCCGGTTTAAATTGACCCGTTTTTCACTCGAAACGGTTCAACCGCTTGACTGGTTGAGCTACCCGGGTCAAACCGGGTTTCAAAACATTATGCTTAATCACCAAATCATCAAACTTTTATTATTTTTCGTTTATAACCCATAAACTTTTTTTTATCACTAAAACTATCTGTCGCTATAAAATCTCGTTGCTATACATAGGTGAATCGTCTAATATAAACAAATAAGAAAATCCAGAAAAAAGTTGAGGGATGTGGTAGTATCGAATTGACTATTGATAAGCCAAACAAAATGGTGTTGTAACTTATTAGGTGTCAATTTATGAGGGGCTAATATAGATAAGGGTAGAGTAGAACAGAAAAAATATCCCCCACAATCACAATATGTATGGTTGGAACAAAAGCTAATGGCTTGAACAAGCCACTGCCTCTCGTTCCTTCCTTGCTTTGTTTCCTTCTGAATGACTTATTAGATTCTCCCACAGAGCTTCAGCTAAGCTTGTTAAACTAGCTGATCCACAACACAATGCTCTCCGTTTGCTCTGCTTCTCAGGTATATTCATTTTTCTAAAAAAAGGAATTTCTTTTTTTTCAATTTAAGGTATCGAATTTGTTTTTCTGTGTAGTAAGGTTTTTTTGACTTTTTAAAATATGTTATCGGTCATTTTTTTCGGCTGAAATGGTTAACTAATCATAATTGAATATTTAAAAGTCATTTCGGCTAAAATTATTTTTGAAAAGTCGAAAAAACCTTGTATTGCATAAAAAATAACTTCATTACTTGAAATTGAGAAAATTAAATTCAATCTTTTTATGCGATTTTCCCTTAAAATTTTGTTTCTAGGATTTTGATTAGTACTATTACTTTTGCATTGCATCTATAGGTTTATCACCATGTTTACGGACGACGAAGTTCGACAGTTAAATGCTGCAGCAGCATTTTAAAGGAACACGATTTTGCTGTTATTTCAGATAATAAACTTCCATTCAATAACACCTCCCTTAAGCTTTCACCTGATCATTTCATTATTGCTTCAACCAACAATACCAAACCCGACTTATACGCAGAATTCCTTTCTAAGACGGATACTACAAATGACGATGATGTTTTTGCTGCAATTAATGATTCCCTTAGTGCTCTTGTTTGCAACATTGACACTGCTATTTCCAACACGCTCAACACTTTCCAACTCTCGTCGAAAGGTCTTAATGACACAATTGACGGTTCTTTAAACAAGTTGAAGATGTCTTTTAATACTACATTGTCGGGATTTGGCAACAACTCAAAGGGTGTTTCAAGTAAAGCAGGGGCCATTGCTGTTGACGGGTTGAGACAATCCATTGCTGCAGTTGAGCATATCCTAGCGCAAGGAGGCACATTTGTAGTTTATGGGTATTCGTCGCTTAAGGATATGCTCCCTTCAGAGCTTCATGATTTGCTTGATTCTACCGAACAGACTTTGAGGCCTGTTGGGACAACCTTACGACAGGTTTATATTGTGTTAGAGGGTTTTGAGACTAATCTTGGTATTGATCCCACTGATCCAATTGTTCCGTTCCTACTTTTGCTTGGGACATCAACCACGTTATGGTATTCATTTCTTTTCATTTTTTTAATCTCAACGATATCTGCTGGTGTTGGAAGCTTACACATCTTTACAGGGTTTCTTACTGGATTTTGACGTATGCTGGATACGCTGGAGACTTGTCCCCAAAGTTAACTTTTGAACTACTCAATAATAAGAAAGAACGTGTTGCGCTAATTGATGTCCGGCCTGAGGCAAGAGACTGTAATTTTTTGAGCCTCTCTTTTTTCTAAATGTTTTTCTATCAAAATGGGTCATAATGTCCAAAAGTTTGGCTCATATACCATATCGGGGGGATATATGTAGGATTTCAGAGAAAGAGATGGAATTCCTGATCTTCGAAGGACAGCACGCTTTCGATATGCTAGTGTTGCATATCCTGAGGTTGGTTGATACTATACATTACTGCCTCCTTTATTCTAAAAGCTCTTGGAGTTTTTGTTTAACATTCTGTTTTATGGAATTTCAGATTGACGGCAATGTAAAGAAGTTACTCAAGAGTGGGAAAGATCTTGATGATGCCTTGGTCGCTACTGTTATTCGCAACTTAAAAGTTGTTCAAGTATGTAACAGCACCCACCTTTTACGCGTTTAAGTGCTATTGTCATAGTTTTGTGTCTTTCTTCATTGGCTGTGTGGATGTCGTACTGTACATACAGTGTGCGGACAAAATACAAATTTCTTTTACTCAGAAGTCATAACACTATCAATACTCTTTAAAGAAAGTATTACTTATAAGCACTGATTAGCTTACCCTGTGACCTGTCAGATAGTTGTTTAACTACAAGTCATGCTTTCTAGGTTGATGAATTAGATCTTGTTATTTAGGAAACGATATATTATATCTAAGTTGACGTGGAAATAAGTTTATTGTATGAGTTGTTAGAAACAGTTATGACATTTAGAAACTTGTGACTGAATATAGCTCGAGCATTCACTTTTCTGTCGACAGTGGTTATAGGATTTCTGGATAACATAATAATGACTCACTATTTACCCTAACTATAGGGAGGGTCGAAGGTAATAGTAATGGATGCTGATGGCAGTCGCTCTAAGGCAATTGCAAGATCGCTGAGGAAAGTTGGGATCAAGGCAAGTATCTCTCGTATCGTCATTGTTTTGACTTTGCTACATACATTTCAAAATGCCCCTCTATTTATTGATGGTATGGTAACTAACACGCGAGTGTAATTAACCTCAGCATATGCTATAAGCTGCCAAGTTCAATCACACTTACTTCTTAAGTAATTATGTTTCTGAAAGTAATGGCCCTTCACATTTTCTTCGAAACTTCACTCAAGTGAGAGTAAACCCACTGTACTTGGCACTCAGAATTATAAAAGATAACAACTGTTGTAAACTTATAAATTATATTCAAAACTTTATAGTCATCTTATGACCAGACTGTGAACTTTGGACTTAACTTAAAATGTTCACACTTGTTTTTTCATTATTGCTACATTTGAATGCATGCCTAAAAGCTGTTTGCACTATCTATTTTGCAGCTTTAGACACACTAGTTAGTTACTCGTGTGGCACTCTTTTCAGTGATTTATATGTTATGTGCAGTAATCAATAATACTACAAAGTTTTCCTTTTAAATTGGCAGAGACCATACTTAGTTCAAGGTGGCTTCCGTTCTTGGGTTCAAGAGGGTTTGCGTGTTAAAGAACCAAAACCTGAGACAACATTTACCATACTCAATGAGGTATTTTTCTTTTGAGGTTCAGAAGCTTCTATACATTATGCATGGCTTATGCTGTTTTCATTACCGATTAAGATGACCGATCAATTCCTAGGTTTCTAGTTGAACTCTCAGTAATATAACTTACTTAACAGACACTTATGTGCTTATGAGGTTGCCTCAAACCAAACCTACATGTATTCAGTATCATATTAAGATATTAAGTGATACTGATAACTACATGTTATGTGATTTGATTCGTTCTTGAACCTATGTGATTAGGGAGAAATTGTGAATATATACTGGGTTTCAAGCTTTACAAATATGAACTCCGCAATACCTGTTAATCCAAGTTTGCTTTATGACAGGAAGCTGAGGCTATTCTAGAGGATATCACTCCCGTGCAAGTTATCGGGTATGGCGTGGTAAGGCTATTTTACACTTGAACATCATGTTTATATTCAGGATACAGTTTCTTTTAGATTACACAATATGAATGATCTCTATATCATACCTATTGGTATGGAAATCCATCATGTGTGAAGTTTGTTAATAAAAGTAAGAACTTATAATACATCTAATTTCCAAATTATTAACTATAAGAGAGTAAGCGACAAGGCCTTTATATATTATTCCAAGGGATGATATTTATATTATGTCACTTTTCATGTCATGTTACTGCTTAGTGCTTACATGTACCTAATTTTCCAAATTGGTAAAACTAGATCATCATTTTTTTTAATTAATTTAATGTTCCTAATCATATTCATTGCAACCCGGCTTGTTCTTTCGTTACCTGACCTGCCAACCCGACCATTATGCCACCTCTATGATACTGTTACCACTTTTGATCTAATTATGTGGTTACTTTGTCCACAGGGTTTTGTAGCAGCTGCTTATGCATTGTTAGGTTCGTAACTTCTCCAAATTTTCTTTACGAATGTAAATAGGAGATGTAAGAACTCCTTTCCTCAGATGAACCCAAAATCGGTGGAAGTGAACAGACATAGGTGTCATGAGACTTGTTGAGCAACTTACTGATTTTGCATTCCATTTGTTATCCTCTTGTAAAATGTCTCTAAGGCTGATAATTTAGCATCTTATATTTATTTTTTGCTGATGCTTTTTTCACTTATCTATGTTTTTTTAACCAGAGTGGGAAACGACACTGCAACTCATTGCTATATTTGGCCTTGGTCTGGTAAATTTTCTTACACTCTTTTCGTGTGAACTTAGCTTTTCTGCATTGTTAGCCAAGATATTTATGTTGTATGACTATTTAATCGGTGTTTCTTCAACGTATATAACATTAAAAAGGTTTTCTATCAATTTTTAAGTTAGCGTTTGGTAGCCAAAGGTGAAATATGTAGTAACAGTTGGTATATCGTAGTTGTAGCAGTAGGTGGTTTGTGTGTAATTTTGTTATAAACTTGTTTGACATTGATATATATTTTGAACACACACCAGACTATATACCAGCGGATTGCTTCTTACGAAAGCTCTACTGATTTCAACAGAGATGTGAGGTAAATTTCAGATTATAGTTAAAATTATATTCATCAGCTGCATCGACTCCATTTGCTTGCTAGTTTTGAGCTAATAATTTTCAAACAAGTTAACTTGGAATTATACAGCTCTTAGCTAATACGTGTTGAATGATCTCTTGAAGGCAACTTCTTGTCCCTGTTAAGCTGGGAGGTGAGGCAATTTCATGGGCTGCTGGAAAGTTGGAAACTAACCGCAATGGTTTACCGACTTCACCTTCCTCTGTAAACGTCCAGAACAGGGTGTTGCAAGCTGCTGCAAAACATGAATCTCAACCATCCGATGAAGAAGAATCAACTGCTGTTCAAAGCCCAGACCTATCTGAAGCATAGAAGACAAACACATTGCTTAATTCCACTCAATTGTATACTTGTGCCTTAAGAAATGTGAACCTGTGGTTGTACTCCAGTGTAATACTACTGTGTATACGTCGAATGTACTTCGATCCCTTATACCAACTAAAATAAACATTCCTTTTTGTAGAGTTTCTAAGAGGTGTCTAAGAATAAAAAATGAAAAATGAAAGAATTTTCATATCAATATCTTTGATATAGTAGAAGGAAAACAGTCAAACACAAAATTAAAACATTTAGAAAAAAGAATCTTAAAAAGCTAAATTGGACAAACAAAAAAGTTTCTGGGCGCGTGGCAAAATTAAGTCATTTAACAGACAGAAAAAAAACTGGTCTTTGGAGTTTGGATTAATCAAAATTGGCTCAATATTGTTTGAGACTGAAAAAGGAAAAGAAAAATATGCATAAAAACACGAGTACAAAAATAACTTAAAAAAATGTAAGGTTGATTTATAAAACTTCAAGAAGGCAAACAAGTTTATAGATTAGTCAATAAATTTTACAATTAAATCCAAAACTAAAAAGTTATAAATCTTAAATTCAATTTTATGAACTTAAAAACAGGCAAAGGTGGTTATAAAACATGCATACTTAAAAACAGGTAAAGGTGGTTATAAAACATGCATACTGGAATACCATGAAGATTAAAGAAATATAACCTAAACACGTATTAATGATATTTATTAAGGTTGCACAAATCGTGAATCGGTAGTCGGGCGGTTGACCTCCCCTGCAGCTTGTAATCAGTCTAAGCGAGATTAATCGGATTGGCATTTTCGACAATTTTTCAGTATTTTCGGCAAGTTTTAGGTATTTCTGTTAAGTTTCATGTATTTCCGGCAAGTTTTTTCTTTACAAAAACATAGATAAGAACAACAACTATAAATTATTAAAACAATTTTATGATGAGGTTGGGTATTTCCGGCAAGATTTGAAGGTTTCTGGCAAGTTTGACCGACGTTGACCGTCATTTACCGTCGTTGACCATGGTTGACCGACACAAAAATCGAAAAGGTTATTGTCCCTGTAGCGCCTAGGCGGTGATTAATCGGCCTTGTTGACCTTGTTTTGCAACACTCAGTCTATTTATGCAGTTACTTGTTCTTGCTTTCCTTGAACTGCAGATCTTCTAGCTGCACGAAATCACTTTCTTGCTTCTCCTTGATGCTTAGTCGATCATCTTTAGAGTTTGTAGGGGATAATCACTTTATAGATTATGTCACGTATCAATCAGTACTTCACGGATACAACTAGGGCTAGATCGTATGCACAACTGGAATATGAAGTTGACCCAGTCAAATTAGGGAATTGACCTAGGGGTTAATTGGATTCGATTAATGGTTTGGGAAACCCTTAATAGACCGAATATGATGAGAGGGAGAGGGGAGAAATCGTTTAGGGTTTAGAGGATTCAAGTAAATTGTAGTTTATGATGTTTTGGTATTTATAGGGTACCTAAGGACATTCATAAAATAACTAGAGGCTCCTAAAATTATCTCTAAATACGCTAGTTTGACAAAAAGTTAAAATTAATCCCCTCCTATATAGGGAGAGTCGGCCAAATACCACAACACCCCTAGAGTGGTTTTGCCTTTTATGTACTTATAAATTTATCCCGGATAAATATATACGTCATATATTTCCTCATCGTTTCCATTTCATTTCGTATATCTTTTCTCATTACTAACTTGCCTCTTATGTTTAATATGCACCGGTGTGACCCAATGAGATTTCTATGAGTACTAGTTGTGAGAAGCCGTTGTTCTTTGCAGACAAATCCTTTCAAGTACCTTTTTTCACCTATTGATATTCATAATAATTTCGTAATAGATTCGTAGTTAATATGACCCGTGTCAAGATTGAAAGTCAAGTAGAATGCACATAGACAAACGTGTCAAAAACGCATGATATCTTAATGAAGCATAAACAATTGTAACTTACCTAATCTTATTAGTGCGTTCGTAATACCGTACGTGCTTGAAAGTTTCGGAATTGAACGAATTAATGTCAAAAATGTGGAGAATTTAGCCAACAATTTTATGAACTACTTTTGAAGAACTTTTTGTAAGAAAATGAAGACGGACTTTGGCAAAATGAAGATGAAAGAGGAATAAAAAATTGTATACGGTGTAAAGTGTCGGGAAGAATTGACATCGCTGACTCAAATAGTACATGACATAAAGTTGATTTAAGTTGAAAATAAATTTCATTTTCAGTCATGGAAATACAAATTTCCCTTTAATGTAAAGGTTAATGAAATTTGATGTTTTGTACTGTGTTCTCGAGTATCATTTAAGAAAGAAAATAATAAATAAAAAAATTATGTTCTTGAGTAGCAATTTTTTTTTTAAAAAAATGAAAATGAAAAAAAGTAAAAGATAGTGTGATTTGATTGAATTTTAAAATAAAATGTTTTCTTTTTAAAAATGAGCTGAAAATTCCAATTACTTTACTTTAAAAAAAAAAAAAAAAAAAAAAAAAAAAAAAAAATTACTTTTCTTTACTAAAAAAATGTCAACGACATAGTGTTTGGTCTCTAGTCAAACACCCCCAAATAGCTTGTATTCAATTTCTGTGTTTGTGTTTTGAAGCTGGTTATCCAACAACGGTCCTCTTGTGTGCGTGTGTGTGTGTTTGTTCGTTCGTTCGGAGGGATGAGGAATAAGTTGATTGAATTTGGTCGGAAAGCGATGTTTTACGTTAGGGTTTTATCAGGTTACGAAGAACGTCGTATCAGATCTTATCGTCTCAACCTCCAAAAACGTATTACTCAGGTACCTCATCTCACTTCTCCTTAATTATTATCAATCAATCAATCGGATTTTAGAAATGAAATACTGTTTGTTTTAGCTTATTGTGGACTTATTTGATTTCGGCTTATATTTCATTAGCACAAATTTCCTGGCTTATTTTGTAGGCAGAAGAGAAGAAGGCAGAGATTAGGAAGATTCCTGAGCAGCTTATCTTATCTGAGGTCCGTCAAATGGTCCAGGAGATGCAAGCCGTCAACAAACAGCTTGAGGAAACTGTCAGTTCCCACTCCTTTTTATACGTCTAAATATATATACAATTACAAACCTTCCCTTTTTTTGTTCCCGTTGTCAACTAGTACTGTCTAATGCTCTGCAAATTTATCATTTCTCAGTTGATGATTTGATTTGGGTGATAAAATTAAAAACACCTTTTGAGCTATGGTCAAAACGTTAATTGTGTTATGACATTAATAATCTCCTTTGCATTCCCTGATCCTTAATACAATATGATGGAAGAGAGGAAACATAATATTAACATGCCGATTGAAATTATGGTGCGGCCAGCCATTTAGCTCCTATTATTTTCTATCTGGAATTGGGTTTGCATACAACGTCAAAAGTCTTGACAATACATTTTATATGGCATGCATTTCTTTGATGTTGCAGACATTAAGCCTGCTAAAAGCCTGATACATGCCATTGTAATTGTTCCGTTTTGGAAAGTAATGTTAGCATCACACCTCTTCTTATAAATAGATTGATATACTATGGTGCGTTTTGAATTACATATGACGAGTTGAATGAAAAGTAGCACCCCTTGCATCCACTGCTGTCTCCTTTGTCTTGGAAGCTCACAAATGTTGATCAATGAAATGTGATTCTCAGATGTTTTGCTCTTTTTGATTATTGAAATTTTCTTGAACTTTTGATGCCTGATACTTGCATCTACACTAATTTTATAAAGAAAAGACGCATCTCATTCTCATGCTCGAAGTTCCACCTTAGCTCTCCTTTTCCTTGTTACCGTTTCCATGAGATATTTTAAACTTGTGTTTGAATAGTTGGCTCATTTAACTGCAGGAGGCTGCCATTAATGAATACTTGAAGCCAGTAGATAAGCAGGCCGAGATGATAGTCGAAATGCAGCTTAAAGAAGAGGAAAAGACAATGAAGCAGATGATGCAAGCCATGAAAGAACAAGCTTTACTCAATAAAGAAGAGGCTGAGAGAAATGCGAATCTTAAAATTGCAGAGACAAAGCAAGAGACCCATCCAACCCCGGACATTAGCAAAGCTCAAGGAGGACAATAAGATGCTTCATCACTTGAGACATTAAAGTGATATTGGTATATGTTTTTTTGAAGTCAAACCACTTATTTTCCTTTTTATGGTGATAAATTAGTCATGGTTTGGAAGTTTCCCATTTTTCTTGCTGAGGTTCTTCTGCTAAGTAATTCCCGTGCCCAGGGATGTTGCAGATTTTACTATTAGACATGTATTTTAGGAGTTATTCGGATCATAAGGGAAAGCGCTACAAATTTAGTTCTCAACTTGACTTATTATTTATAAAAGGTGGATACACCGAGAAACTTCTGAAAATGCATGTCAAAAAGCACTTTGTAAGGAGAGTCGGCCGAATACCAAAACACCCTTAGGGTGGTTTTGCCTTTTATGTACTTATAAATTTATCCCGGATAAATATATACGTCATATATGATTACCGTTTTACCCATTTATGAAAATATTTCATGTTCTCATTTCCTCATCGTTTCCATTTCATTTCGTATCTCTTTTCTCATTACCATGCCTATTATGTTTAGTATGCACCAGTGTGACCTAGTGAGATTTCTATGAGTACCAGTTGTGAAAAGCCGTTATTCTTTGCACACAAATCCTTTCAAGTACCTTTTTCACCTATTGATATTCGTAACAATTTCATAATAGATTTGTAGTTAATATGACACGTGTCAAGATTGAAAGTCAAGCAGAATGCACATAGACAAACGTGTAAAAAACGCATGATATCTCAATGAAGCATAAACATTGTAACTTACCTAATCGTATTAGTGCGTTCGTAATACCGTACGTGCTTGAAAGTTTCGGAATCGAACGAAATTAATGTCGAAATGTAGAGAATTTAGCCAGCAACTTCATGAACTACTTGTGAAGAACTTTTTGTAAGAAAATGAACTACTTGTGAAGAACTTTTTGTAAGAAAATGAAGACGCACTTTGGCAAAATGAAGATGAAAGAGGAATAAAAAATTGTACATGACATAAAGTTGATTTAAGTTGAAAATAAATTTCATTTTCAATCATGGAAAATTGGAAATACAAATTTCCCTTTAATATAAAGGTTAATGAAATTTGATGTTTTGCACTGTGTTCTCGAGTATCAATTAACAAAGAAAATGAAAAAAAAAAAAAAAATGTTCATGAGTAGCATTTAAAAAAAATGAAAATGACGAAGCAACCTGTCGGAATAAGTCTCACTATTAAAGAAAAAAAAATCCCAAAAGCTAAGCAACCCAAACTGAGGTCTCAACTAACCGAAAAATTCAGGATCCAAGTAACCTAAATCCAAAAGAACATAACCAAAAAATCAAATGGTCTCACTGGGGACCTAACATCTCATGATCCAAAAACTAAATCGGTAACCAAATCGCTAACAAAACTGAGATTCAAATACTCCTCCACGTAATACCTAGACAACCAACTTAAATAAGAGTCGAATATCATAACTCGGAGTCGTACAAAACCAACCATAAACATAAGCAGATGACCCAAAATGTTCTATCATGATAATACTTCATATGAACATATCAGTAAACCTCAAAAAGAAAGAAGTAAACTCCATTACAAACCTTCAAATAACAAAAGCAAAATCAGTTTAATCTCTGTTGGATTAATCACTAAGAAATCAGTCCCCAAATTCATAATGAGAGCGTTCATCNGGCGAGTTAGTAGTTAGTGATTCGAGCCTACAGTGACATCCAATTGGGCAGTATGCAAGCATCAAACCTTTCTCTTTAGGGGATAAACCCCACTCCTGCTTCTATTTTTCCAGGCCCCTGAAGGTCCATGGTGAGACTCGAACCTGAGACCTCTCCAAGGATACCTCCCCAAGATTACCCTTGGTGGCCAACTGAGCTAGCCCAGTTGGTTTTATATTACGAATTCTACCAAATAACCCAATAACAAATGCTATTTACCTAAAGTATTGCATGCTCACAAAGACCACTTCATTGTTGATTGTCAGACCGCAAGCAACAGATGTGGTTTAGCAAAATGAGGCAGGAACCATGGACTTTTCCACGAAAAAATCATGCAAAACTAATCTATTAAGTACCACCGCATCTATCAAGTCATTTTCTTGGAGTCACGCTGTCTTATGTGTTTATATGTTTTATTTTCCCACATAATGTATCTGCATATTTTCTTTGAACAAGAACATGATTGTATAAGAAAACCAGGGGTAGATAGGTTACAAGATGATAATGTGAAACTGATGATGGATTGGACTATTGGAGAGCCAATAAACTACTACATTCCAAGTAGCATACTCAGAATCCGACCAACATACATAAAAAATTGATGCTTTATACAATTTATCACAGAGTACAAAAAATAATAGTATACTGAAGCAAAAACGTACAGAAGTTCAAACATCTAATACAAAAGAAAACTCAAGATAGATTGACAAGTAATCGAAAAATAGGATGAGAATGAAAAGAGAGATTTGTGTTGTTGGACAAAAATACGTTATCTGTTTAGTGTGATTTGTGGAATAGTTGACAAAACTGGAGGGTTGGAATAACGGCCAATGTAGCAATGGAAAACCAAATTTCTGTAACAAGGTTTTCTTGGTGAAAATCATATGTTCACACTCGGCCAACAGTATTTTTCATAATACTTTGTTACAAAAGTCACACTGTGAGGTTGGTTGGTTAAATAGGTAACATGGAGTATAGATCTTTACTTACCTTCCGCTCCTATCTCTTCTTTGTTTCCTCCGACACTCGATACAATCACTACATGTATATCCTGAGTACCCATTGACTTTAAACTTGTCGGGTGAAACTTTTAAGTCTTCAACCAATATTCGCTGTAGCTTCTCATTTTCTTCTTTGAGCTTCTCTAGAGCAAGTTGCTGTTTCAAGACCTGCACAACAAGACACATCAGCACAGCAATTTGTTTTGTGGTCATAGCTTCTTTTTGACTTTATGACTAACACCAAGGGACATGTCGACTTGAGATGAAAGAGTCATATAGTATAAAGACATGCAACCATACCAGCTGGATCACGTCTTTCTCAGAATGCAATTGTCCAGCCTGCAAAACACAAGACTTTAGCAGTCAATTCATTAAAGATGGAACAACTCAAAGTTAGTACACAAGCTACGCGTTTAGTGGCTCTTGAGCATACTTTAAGCATTCAAGATGCTCTCTTATTGTATAGAAATGGTGTTGAACTGTAACAAGATATCATAAATGATCCTCATTGTAAACATTCCAAGCAATATAACTTTTGTTTCCCGTAATGTCAGGGTGTAAGTAAATTTGGCTTCAACAAGGTACTCAGAAAAAAAAGGTCAAAATGTTACATACCTGATTTTTTGGTTCACTGGGTTCGCCTTCTACAAGAGGACTTTGCAAGAAATTGCTGATAACATTGTCTGTGCGACTTGGAAACGATGAACTGAATGATGTCAATTTCTCTGTTGTGTTTAAGTCTCCATCTCGGGATTTCGTTCCTGTTGCTAAGTTCATGAGTGGACTTATGGTGCTATTACCACTTTGCAGTGATTGGGGAAGCATGCCTCCAGCAACAGTTGACAAATTGGGTGTCACTCCAAATCTCGTCATCAACTTTGTCGCAGTTGTCTGGAACATATCAAGTCATGTAAGATGCACAACTTTGTTTACAACATTAGATGATTAAAAGACGAGTAGGTTGCTTACTATAAGACAAGTTTGAATTTGATTTATGACCCCAGGCTTTATAGCAAGACCTGCCACATGAGGAATTTATTTGTTCTGTTACACTAGAAATAAAACACAAGTACGAGTACTAATTAAACCTATCATTACATAAAAGAAAAAATCATACCAACACCAAAGCCATGTCCGAAACCAACTCCACATCCAATGCCCGCTTCGATGTTCTTGGCTCCAACCATTTTCAACTGAAAAACAAAACTATAGTCAGATTACGCGTAAGTAAGTAAGAGGAGGTAAGTGAAATGAAATGTAGATAGCATACAGAGCGGTTAACATGTCTTCCAGCACCAGAGAAAATATCAGACGCTCCTCTAGCCGCAACCATAACTTGATTTAACATTGGAATTGCACCTGATAAAATCATAGTTTATTTACTAATATTTATACAGCATTAAAAATAAAAACATTATTAGAATAAACCTGGTGGGTTTGGGTTTGGGTTTGGGTTGGGGTTGGAAGACATGTTTAATAATACTACTGTTATAAAGAAGAAATGAAAAGGAAAGAGTAGAATTACTGACCGAGATTTAAAGGCCTGCCAACGCCGATACCAAGACCACAACCGACGCCAAAGCCAGTAAATACTTGACCCACTTTTAAAGTAAACGGATTCTGTAGAGTTATTCCTCCTTTTACTTTAGAAGAAGAAGATACGATTATCACACCACTTTCGCTCCTGCTGCTGCTGCTTTCCATGATTGATAAGTACTAAGTTTGGTTAATTGCTAATATTTGGCCGGGATGAATGAATATTCAGATGGGCAGTCATGGAGATAAAACAAACAGGGTTTATGGTCAAACAAACGGGTCTTGTTTCAATAAACTATGTACGTAATAATTTTATCATTTTATTTTGTGAAAATTAATAGCTCAAAAATAAAAAGATAGTTCAAATTTCTAGCTAAAAAAATCAAATTTTTACTCATTAATATTTTGAACGGGTTTTGCATTTTTAATTTGAAAAGTACTAGTGGTTGGTTAGATGTTTTTCATATGACTAACACGTGTTATATTTTCGTGCGATCAAATTTTGTCTTTAAAAAATAAATAAATAAATAAATAAATAAATTCCAAGATCCATTTTTTCGTTTACAGAAAAACACAAAATTTAGTCATATAAAAGTAAATTAGCCGTCAGTTGCAAAGTAAAAATAAAAATGAATAAGTTCAAATTAAATTAGAGGTAGCTTACACCACTCAACCATCACTTGTACTTTATTATTAAAAAAATAGACACGTGTCAAGAATTAAATTCCATGTTAATACAAAAGTTTGATTATTCTAAAACGTTGTTTTTAGCATGTTAAGTCTTTGTTTATGACATATTTAATTTAAAAAAAAATGATCACCGCTTCGAGAGCTGATGAACACTTAAAGAAAAAAAAACCGGCTGGAATGATGAACACGACTAATTGATCTACAAAAAACTTTTACGCATTCTTTTCATTAAGTTTTAGTGATTTTATCTCCCCTTTGTTTTGACAAAAGTTCAGAATGATCAAAATCACGATGACACATATAGTCTTTTTTAGACTTTGGCAAACATTAGACTTTTTATAGGCAGCTAACTCTTATAATTAAGGTCTGTGATACTTGCAAAGTCTAAATTGGAGTAATCTCTAAACTATTTATAAAAACTTAATAGGTCAACCAAATATGAGTGACGGAACCGGTATTGATAAAAGACATGCATCGAGTGACAATGAAAAATAAGGCTTCGGCTTGTTAACAGAGAAGGGGGGTCGGACATGAATACGATTCTATCGGAATCTATAAAACTCGACCGGAAGCGGGTGACACACTATCACACCTTAGGGTAGGTTGTTAGGGTTTTATCAGGTTACGAGGAACGTCGTATAAGATCTTATCGTCTCAACCTCCAAAAACGTATTACTCAGGTACCTCATCTCACTTCTCCTTAATTATTATCAATCAACCAATCGGATTTTAGAAATGAAATACTGTTTGTTTTAGCTTATTGTGGACTTATTTGATTTCGGCTTATATTTCATTAACACAAAATTTTCCGGGCTTATTTTGTAGGCAGAAGAGAAGAAGGCAGAGATTAGGAAGATTCCTGAGCAGCTTATCTTATCCGAGGTCCGTCAAATGGTCCAGGAGATGCAAGCCGTCAACAAACAGCTTGAGGAAACTGTCAGTTCCCACTCCTTTTTATACATCTATCTGCTTCCCTTTTTTCTTCTTGTTGTCAGCTAGTACTGTCTAATGCTGCAAATTTACTATCAGTTTTTCAGTTGATGATTCGATTTGGGTCAAAAAATTAAAAACGCATTTTGAGCTATGGGCAAACGTTAATTGTGTTATGACATTAATAATCTCCTTTGCTTTCCCTGATCCTTAATACAATATGATGGAAGAGAGGAAACATAATATTAACATGCCGATTAAACTTATATTGTGCGGCCGTCCATTTAGCTCCTATTATTTTCTATCTGGGATTGGGTTTGCATACAACGTCAAAAGTCTTGACAATACATAGCATACATGCCATTGTGGCATTGTTCTGTTTTGTAAAGTAATGTTAGCATCACACCTCTTCTTATATATAGATTGATATACTATGGTTCGTTTTGAATTACATATGATGAGTTGAATGAAAAGTAGCACCCCTTGCATCCACTGCTGTCTCATTTGTCTTGGAAGCTCACAAATGTTGATCGATGAAATTGGGATTCTCAGATGTTTTGCTCTTTTTGATTATTGAAATTTTCTTGAACTTTTGATGCCTGATACTTGCATCTACACTAATTTTATAAAGAAAAGACGCATCTCATTCTCATGCTCGAAGTTTTACCTTAGCTCTCCTTTTCCTTGTTACCGTTTCCATGAGATATTTTAAACTTGTGTTTGATTAGTTGGCTCATTTAACTGCAGGAGGCTGCCATTAATGAATACTTGAAGCCAGTAGATAAGCAGGCCGAGATGATAGTCGAAATGCAGCTTAAAGAAGAGGAAAAGACAATGAAGCAGATGATGCAAGCCATGAAAGAACAAGCTTTACTCAATAAAGAAGAGGCCGAGAGAAATGCAAATCTTAAAATTGCAGAGACAAAGCAAGAGACCCATCCAACCCTGGACATTAGCAAAGCTCAAGGAGGACAATAAGATGCTTCATCACTTGAGACATTAAAGCGATATTGGTATATGTTTTTTTGAAGTCAAACCACTTATTTTCCTTTTTATGGTGATAAATTAGTCATGGTTTGGAAGTTTCCCATTTTTCTTGCTGAGGTTCTTCTGCTAAGTAATTCCCGTGCCCAGGGATGTTGCAGATTTTACTATTAGACATGTATTTTAGGAGTTATTCGGATCATAAGGGAAAGCGCTACAAATTTAGTTCTCAACTTGACTTATTATTTATAAAAGGTGGATACACCGAGAAACTTCTGAAAATGCATGTCAAAAAGCATTTGTCGTAAATTTCATGCCTTCATGGTGGTAGAGGGTATTATCTTATCACCTTATTAACATTTACCGGATGTTTGGGCACTATTCCTAAAATGTTCAATGCATAACGCCCATAACAATGTTCTATTTAAAAGTTTCTAAAAGGAATGTATCAAGATGAATGTTGTCTCATTCCCAGTGATGGAAGTACATTGTTAAAGGTGTTTTGCTTGGCAGAGACCAGAGTTGGATCCCTATGCTCTCGATATCTTTACACTTATATTGTGAACCATGTATGTGTTAATATGTATAGACTTTTGGTATATGTTTTTTTATTGGACTTTAGATAGGGACGATTTAATGAATGTAATGTAACTCAGTTCCATTATTGGTTCTTGAGTTTTAAAGGTTGCCGGCCCGCATATATCAGAACCAATCAGGTCACCAATGGTAGATTTTTGTTAAGAATGAAAACTTTGAACAATCACTGGTAAACATTTATAGTTTCTGAACTATAAAATAAATTTATTTGGTTTATGGTTAGTTTTCTGAACCAAAATTAGAATGTATCGAACTGCTTTAACGAGTGCATTTTCAACCCTGTTCTTTGTGTTCTTCGGTCCTATTCTCGGTTTAAACGAGTGCATTTTCAACCCTGTTTCTAATCGCAATCTTATATTACGAATTCTACCAAATAACCCAATAACAAATGCTATTTACCTAAAGTATTGCATGCTCACAAAGACCACTTCATTGTTGATTGTCAGACCGCAAGCAACATATGTGGTTTAGCAAAATGAGGCAGGAACCATGGACTTTTCCAGGAAAAAATCATGCAAAACTAATCTATTAAGTACCATCGCATCTATCAAGTCATTTTCTTGGAGTCACGCTGTCTTATGTGTTTATATGTTTTATTTTCCCACATAATGTATCTGCATATTTTCTTTGAACAAGAACATGATTGTATAAGAAAACCAGGGGTAGATAGGTTACAAGATGATAATGTGAAACTGATGATGGATTGGACTATTGGAGAGCCAATAAACTACTACATTCCAAGTAGCATACTCAGAATCCGACCAACATACATAAAAAATTGATGCTTTATACAATTTATCAGAGTACAAAAAATAATAGTATACTGAAGCAAAAACATACAGAAGTTCAAACATCTAATACAAAAGAAAACTCAAGATAATTGACAAGTAATCGAAAAATAGGATGAGAATGAAAAGAGAGTTTTGTGTTGTTGGACAAAAATACATTATCTGTTTAGTGTGATTTGTGGAATAGTTGACAAAACTGGAGGGTTGGAATAATGGCCATGAATTTTGCAATGTAGCAATGGAAAACCAAATTTCTGTAACTAGGTTTTCTTGGTGAAAATCATATGTTCACACTCGGCCAACAGTATTTTTCATAATACTTTGTTACAAAAGTCACACTGTGAGGTTGGTTGGTTAAATCGGTAAACATGGAGTATAGATCTTTACTTACCTTCCGCTCCTATCTCTTCTTTGTTTCCTCCGACACTCGATACAATCACTACATGTATATCCTGAGTACCCATTGACTTTAAACTTGTCGGGTGAAACTTTTAAGTCTTCAACTAATATTCGTTGTAGCTTCTCATTTTCTTCTTTGAGCTTCTCCAGAGCAAGTTGCTGTTTCAAGACCTGCACAACAAGACACATCAGCACAGCAATTTGTTTTGTGGTCATAGCTTCTTTTTGACTTTATGACTAACACCAAGGGACATGTCGACTTGAGATGAAAGAGTCATATCTCTTGGTTGAAATGAAAAAGATCAAATTGTATAGTATAAAGACATGCAACCATACCAACTGGATGACGTCTTTCTCAGAATGCAATTGTCCAGCCTACAAAACACACGACTTTAGAGTCAATTCATTAAAGATGGAACAACTCAAAGCTAGTATACAAGCTACGCGTTTAGTGGCTCTTGAGCATACTTTAAGTATTCAAGATGCTCTCTTATTGTATAGAAATGGTGTTGAACTGTAACAAGATATCATAAATAACCCTCATTGTATTCTCACAAAGTAATCTTTGGGTGGAAGTAAACTTGGCTTCAACAAGGCACTCAGAAAAAAACGTCACAATGTTACATACCTTATTTTTTGGTTCACTGGGTTCGCCTTCTACAAGAGGACTTTGCAAGAAATTGCTGATAACCTTGTCTGTGCGACTTGGAAACGATGAACTGAATGATGTCAATTTCTCTGTTGTGGTCAAGTCTCCATCTCGGGATTTCGTTCCTGTTGCTAAGTTCATAAGTGGGCTCATCGTGCTGTTACCACTTTGCAGTGATTGGGGAAGCATGCCTCCAGCAACAGTTGACAAATTGGGTGTCACTCCAAATCTCGTCATCAACTTTGTAGCAGTTGTCTGGAACATATCAAGCCAATGTAAGATGCACAGTTTTGTTTACATAATTAAAAGATAATATTAGATGATTAAAAGACGGGTGGGTCACTTACTATGAGACAAGTTTGTATTTGATTTATGACCCCAGGCTTTATAGCAAGACCTGCCACACGAATTTATTACTAGAAATAAACACAAGTACGAGTACTAAATAAACCTATCATTACATAAAATAAAAAATAATACCAACACCAAAGCCGTGCCCAAAACCGACTCCACATCCAATGCCTGCTTCGATGTTCTTAGCTCCAACCATTTTCAACTAAAAAACGAAACTATAGTCAGATTGCGCGTAAGTAAGACGAGGTAAATGAAATGAAATGAAATGTAGATAGCAGCATACAGAGCGGTTAACATGTCTTCCAGCACCGGAGAAAATATCAGAAGCTCCTCTAGCCGCAACCATTACTTGATTTAACATTGGAATTGCACCTGATAAAATCATAGTTTATTTAATATTTATACAGCAGGGCCATAAATTAACAAATGATACAACATTAAAAATAAAAACATTATTAGAATAAACCTGGTGTGTTTGGGTTGGAAGACATGTTTAATAATACTAAGTACAGTAATAAAGAAGAAATGAAAAGAAAAGAAAAGAAAGAATTACGAACTGACCGAGATTTAAAGGCCTGCCAACACCGATACCAAGACCACAACCGACGCCAAAGCCAGTAAATACTTGACCCACTTTTAAAGTAAATGGATTCTGTATACTTATTCCCCCTTTTACTTTAGAAGAGGAGGATACGATTATCACACCACTTTCGCTCCTGCTGCTGCTGCTTTCCATGATTGATAAGTACTAAGTTTAGTTAATTGCTAATATTTGGCCGGAATGGATGAATATTCAGATGGGCGGTCATGGAGATAAAACAAACAGGGTTTATGGTCAAACAAACGGGTCTTGTTTCAATAAACTGTACTAGTAATAATTTATCATTTTATCTTGTGAAAATTAATACTGTAGCTCAAAAAATAAAAAGATAGTTCAAATTTCTAGCTAAAAAAATCAAATTTTTACTCATTAATATTTTGAACGGGTTTTGCATTTTTAATTTGAAAAGTACTAGTGGTTGGTTAGATGTTTTTCATATGACTAACACCTGTTATATTTTCGTTCGATCAAATTTTGTCTTAAAAAAAAAGAAAAAAAAAAAAAAAAATCAAAATTTTTAACCACTTTTTTTTTGTTTTACGAAAAAACACAAAATGTGGTCATATAAAAGTAAATTAGCCGTCGGTCGCAAAAAAAAATAATAATAAAAAATTAAAAGGAATAATTTCAAATTAAATTTAAAGGTAGCTTACACCACCAACCATCACTTGTACTTTATTATTAAAAAAATAGACACATGTCAAGAATTAAATTCCATGTTAATACAAAAGTTTGATTATTCTAAAACGTTGTTTTTAGCATGTTAAGTCTTTGTTTATGACATATTTAATTTTTAGAAAATGATCACCTCTTCGAGAGCTGACGACACTTGAAGAAAAAAAAAAAAACTAGATGGAATGATGAACACGACTAATTGATGTACAAAAAACTTTTGCGTATTCTTTTCATCAAGTTTTAGTGATTTTATCTCCCCTTTGTTTTGAACAATTCAGAATGATCAGAATCACGATGACACATTAGTCCATTACTTTTTAGACTCTGCAAAAATTAGACTTTTTATAGGTAGCTAACTCTTATAACTAAGGTTTCTAATACTTGCAAAGTCTAAATTGGAGTAATTTCTAAACAATTTATAAAAACTTAATTAGTTCAATCAAATATGAGTGACCGGTATTGATCAAAGACATGCACCGAGTGACAATGAAAAATAAGGCTTCTGTTTGTTTAACAGAGAAGGGAGGTCGGATATAAATACGATTCTATCGAAATCTATAAAACTCGACCGGAAGCGGGTGACACACTATCCCACCTACGGGTAGCTCGGGTTTAGGGTTTATAACGTTTTGTTTGACAACTGCCAATTTTCAACACCAACAACTTCAAGAAAGTACCCACCTAGCCATATCTGCTTTTAGTCTAATCTATTCAATTGTTAGAAAGCAAATTAAAAGCTTTATACAGAGAGAGATGCACACTTGATTATAGAGTAACAAATTGCTCAAGGGGAAAATTTTCTATATTGCTCAAAATGATCACACCTCGATCGATTATCACACAACACAGTTGGGAATACTTGGATCATACATATATGAAGCACAAGTGATAAAGAATGATTATACATAAATTAGCATATATTCTTAATACTGTACCTAGTAAGCTCATAGATTCTTGGATAAGGAAAATGAGTTTCAAGTTGCACTTATAATCACAGGAGAGAAGCAACGAAACTCTGTGATGTTGCGTGTATGTTTGCAATACGCCAAAGCTGTAATGGTAACTGCACTTAATGTATAACCATCAAAATACGTCAACTGTCATTGGACATGGGTGGTTCAGCATAATTCTTTGAAGCGTCTTCAGCTATTGAGCAAAAAACAGAAGTTTCCCGGTTCCATATGACAAAAACCAGCAGAAGAGTAAGTTAGTTACAATGTATACTTTGTACAGCCGTCGCGACAGATAGCGCGCATTGCCTGTAGTCAGAAGATATGCCACCATCTAAATCAATTTCCCGGGATGTCATTAAGTTTGGAAAACCAGACAAGGTATTCGCTTGTCGCCAAAGCCCTGCATCATGACAAAGGACCAGCTGATGTGTCAAAGGCATTAAAAACAGCTACTGATTCTCTGACAATTATCACAATACCTGACTCAAATTTCATAATGTGCCTTCCTTCTTTTCACCAATATGAATTAAATTTTATAGAATTTGTCTTTTAGAACTAGACATACTGCCACATACCTCACTCTTATTATGTTACACAGTTAATTCATTCAAACGCACTCTAGGACCAGGGTATCCTAAGGTTCATCTCCCTAAGAACAGGAAAAAGGATGTGGAAGCATACTTTGAACTATTACTGCCTAGCTTCACAAGAAGAACATAATTAAAAGCAAATTTACACCTAACTCAGTCAACTGAAACAAGCAAACATGAAGAATAGCAAGTTGGATGGCAAACCTGCAAGCTATATTAATACTTTCTCTGTCTAAGATGCCAACTGGGAGGTCTGCAACATGCTCTGAAATAACTGGCAGTTGAGCTGTACCATGTTTATTCATGATCATCTCAGCAGAGTATAGGTTCATCATGGGTGTTACAGTATGCGGGAACTGACACATATTGTTCAGAGAACATACTTCAGACACGGTGAGTTCCTAAAATATAGAACACCTTTGTCACTAAATAGCATCATAAAAAATATAAGTCGGAAAGCACATGTGTATATATAGTGGAGAGAGAGAAACCTGAGGTAGTTTGCTTTTTTCTTTCGATAATTTGCAAAACTCTTGTATCTCTCCTAGAGTCAGTAAACCTACTAAGAGGTTGTCATCATCAACGATCATAGCACAAGATTGCTTCTCTGCTAGCATTAAGGCCACTACTTCTGTTAGCATGGTGGTCATTAGCACAGTCACATACTGGGTTTTCATGGCTTGTGAGACAAGAAGTTTCTTTGTCATGTATTCGGTATTACCATTGAAGTTATTTGTCACAAGCGAGAGTTCATCATTAAAAGAAAGGAGTGTGTTCGGGTCATACGATAATGTTTCAGGTTGTTGAGTTGGAGTATCTTCTTTCTCTTTAAGCAAATTATTTCCCGCACCATCCTTTCTCCTTGTGGACCGAGACGTGATCCAAGAAGACAACCCTACAGCGCCCAAAAGTGGTAACACTATGCGGTAGTCATGTGTAAGCTCAAATAAAAGCAAAACTGCTGTAAGAGGCACCTGACAGACCCCAGCAAGAGTAGCAGCCATGCCAACCTGCACAAGAAACACGTTCATTTAAAACTGGATATCAATGAAAATATCATCCAACAGCTTAATAAAAACAACAAGCCTGCCTTAAGACATAGAAATATAAGAGGTTTGCATCATACGTGTGCAAATCTACAAACCATACATGATATTGTAAGATAGCCTTTCGTCGTGTCTTTAATCTCTTATACAAGATACAACAATATTAAACATATAATCCATCCAAACAACAACGCCAGACGCAATGAAGTGGAAATTGCATAATCCTCGTCCAACTGGAAATTTAGAATTACTATATATATCTTGACACGTGGTTACAAGAAAGAAATATATTACCAGTCCATATGCTTGTGGTGTTGCAACCTCCATGCCGGAGAGATGAATAACTGGATTAATTTGAGATATGAGAGAGGCGAATACTTTTCCATATGCCATTCCAGTAGCCGCCCCAATAAAAAGTGATGGAGCATAGTATCCTCCTACTAATCCACATGCACGACAAAAGGATGTTGCTACTATTTTGACTACTACTAGCTGCAATAATATATCAACAGGCAGGCCTTTCACAAATGGTCGAGACTCTAAGAGAGTATCAACATTCTCGAAACCCCAGTATAGAACTTCAGGATATATCAAGGCTGTGAGTCCAACAGTAAAGCCACCAACTATAGGGAACACTGCCTTTGGCATAGCAAAGGTCTTCTGAATCTTGTCAGTAGCTACCATCATCCATGATGTGCACCAAGAAAAACTCAAAGAAACCAGCCCACATNAGAAAAAAAGAAATTTAGACTAGGATTTATCTTCCTTCTATTCAATCTTGGAAAATCGCACCCCCAAGGTTAGTACAAACTTCTCCCACTTAATAGACAAATAAATAAGAATTGTAAATGAAAATATACCAGTTGCTGAACGGAAATCGTAGTCTGGAACAATAAAGGCGGGTTCAGATCCAAGACCAATTTCTGAGACCACAGACGCTATGACAGCACTGAGAATGACAGTTGATGTTGTATTTGTGAGTGATAAGGATGACTCAGAATTAGGTGATGGCCATAAGACTGACTCCACAGCAAAGAAACACCCAGCAACAGCAGCATTGAAACCTGAAAAAAGATGCATTATAAATTAGACTTCTCCTTTAAGAGTAGCTAATATTCGTTGAGAGAATTGCCAATTACTACTAGACAGACAGATGAATAATAATGGAGGACTGTCCCCGCTCTCCTAGCCCACTAGTATTTCCATGAATTAGTTATTTCTATTGATGTAATTGAAAAGCACAACAGGCTAAGTAACACAATTAACTAATTAAGATCGACCGAGAATAGCCAAATTAAATAGCTAAATGGGTAGGACCGGGGTTTTTAAGAGCATCTGTGCTAAACAATAAAGTATAAACCAAACAGAAGCTATTTATGTTCTCCTATCTATCTATGATGATTAACAAACACCGTCTAATAGAGGGTGCGAGAAAGGCTGCAAGAGTAAAAGGGAAATGAATAACAGAAAAGCATAAAAAATTACAGTTAAAATAATTTAACTAAATGAAAATAGGATAAGTGGAAAAGGCATATAATATGTATGTATGTATGAAGAGAGAGTGAACGAACCAGATGAAATTCCGGCGGCAGAGCCAGCAGCTTTAAGTGTAACAGAAAGAGCATTACTAGTATTATTTGATTTAGATTTAGATGAAGAAGTAAAGAAAGAAGAAGAAGCGACTCCTTTGGCGATTGATGCACCAATGTCAACACTTGGACCTTCAGGACCAAGTGAATTCCCCGTTCCAAGTGTAACGGCAGCAGCAACCGCCTTGAGTAGTGGTTTCAAAACAACAGCTTTTATGCTACCGCTATCTGCTTGTTTGTCATCATCATCACCATCCGGAGAAAGAAGAGCAGAAGTTCGTAAAGTGTTCAATAAGCTAACAACCAAACCTCCAAAAGTCGGTATCAATACTATACGCTCCCAAGTATTTTCATTTGTCAAGCCTGGGCGTAGGCCTTCTCGAGACGGAATCCCATCCCAGCATACATCACGAATTTCATGCACCTAATTAATTAATTACATATAATAAAGGTTAAAAGGGTAAACTTGCAATCCAAATTTTGGGAAAAGAGCAATTTTGCCAGTCAATTTTTTTAACGGCCTTTATTTTACCACTAATAAAAACTTAGTGCAAAGTTGTCATTGCGCCCATTGATCAAGTCACTGAATTGGTGTGTGTGTGTGTGTGTGTCCAACGTTGTGAGAATTGCATCGTGTGGGTAGTAATCAAAATCTAGGTATAAACGGCAAGCTACAATGGTCAACCGAAAAACGTGGGTGAAATCTAATTTGATTGATATAAACAATGTATGTGAGTGAATTTCAAAGCACATGGATTTACTTACTAGTGAGCTTTGTAGTAAATGAATGTAGTAAAAAACCGCGGGACGAGCCTGTTTTTCACGTGGAAGCTATAACTCGGCACTAGACCTGATGCTCTAAGGGTTAGCGATGTGTTTGGTGTGATGAATGTATGGTTGATCAAGTATGAACAAGCTAACTAGCTAGTCTAATTCTTTTTTTTGAAAGCCAACTATCTCACAATATTTACACAATAAATGAATAAATCAATCTCATAATGTCCTAAGCTGGACTTGAACCCACAACCATTTTGGTTAGGAAACATTCTCACACATGGGTACCATTGGGACACAAGCCCTTTGGTGCTAGATAGTCTAATTTATTCAAGAATGAATGATAATAAAAGAAAGAAAATATAATGATGTTAATATAGAGAAAAAGAATACATACTCCGTAGTTGAAAAGAACAACAGAGAGACCAGTGAGGAGACCAACAAAACATGCAGATATGATAATCCCATTACTACCAACTACTACTCCTCCCTGGTGCTGTTCCTTAGTATTACTTTTCTCATCAGGAGGAGAAGGAGAAGCTCTTGTAATAACCATCTTCCTCCTCCTCCATGATGAAGAAAAAGAATTAAAGGATACATGACCACTTCTTCTGCATCTGCTTCTTCTGCCTTGGGGATGATGATGATGGAAACTCCCAAACACTAATGAAGAGGACCTTCCAAGAGATGGAGTGTAGCCATATGCTCTGACTAGGGTCCACCCCATAATAATAGTACTCCCACAACAAAAACAACACCATTTCTAACAAAACCAAACTCCCAAATGCAAACTACGTAGTCTAGTTATCTCTCAGCCACAAATATTTCCCATCACTTTCCTATATCTATCCAAACCATTTTTATTGACCGGATGACAAACGGGTATTTGACTTTTCATTAACTTAAAGGGGTATTTGACTTTTCAATGACTTAATAAAGAAAATATGTCAAAAACTACCCAAAATCAACACACTCATTTTTTTATTTTTTATTTTATTTTTTTTTCTATTTTTTTTAACCATGGTTTCCGACCTTTTAACCGATTAATTCATGAGGTTTGAACCCACCGTCACACAGACTTAAACCAGGTAAAGTCCTTCATCTTTCAAAAAGTTGGTGTCACCACTTCAAAGTTGTTTGTAGCTAACAGGAATTTAATTTGAAACCTTACACATTTTAGAAATACCATACACTTCAAGGTTGTTAGTAGGTTGTTAGTAGGAATATCATAGCGCATTTTTCAAATGTATCGCTATACTACATGCATCAATAATATTAGTTTTTGAACGGCATAGTCATGATACATTAACTTTAACGTTTATACCAATGTGATATATGAGTGACTGATAAATCGACTAAAAAGTTTTTTATTTTTATTATTATTATTATTATTATTATTATTATTATTATTTATTTTATTTTTTTTATTATTAATCATCACTTTATTATTATTATTATTATTATTATTATTTATATATTTTTTTTAAACAAAAATATTCTTAGGTTACTTTTTTGCAAAATAAGTCCTTGTGCAATTTTACTCCTTGCTGCAAAACTCATTTCAAAACATTGGTCCTTGTTCAAAATTTACAAAACGAATCCACATGTAAATTAATTTTACAAATTTAGTCCTTATATGTTGTTTTAAGTTTTAACATTTAGGGCCCGTTTGGTTTGTAGATTGGTTTATGATTAGGATTTGGATTTGAATTTGAATTTGGTTTAGGATTTGGATTTGAGGTGAGAGAAAATATTATATTTAATGTAAAATGATTATTTAAATAGTTAGTGGAGGAATTAAAAATAATATATGATTTAAAGTTTTTTTTTTTTTTGTTGTTGTTATAAAAAAGAATTAAAAATGAAGTAAGTGGTGAAAATTAAAAGTGGTCCCGCATAATTTGGAAATGAGATAAAATGACGATAGTGAGGTCAGGTTTTGTAGATAGCTAAAATAGAGGACTCATCCCCAATTTGAGGGCCCACACATTCACACCAAACACCATTTTTAACCTTTAACTCTTAAACCAATGATAAAACCCAAAAACCAAACGCTTCCTTAGGCTTTTGCTTAAAAGGATTTTTAACTTGTGCTTTAGATGCACAAGTTAAGTAGATGTGTACCCCTAAGATACAAGTTAGAAAAACCCAAACAATAATAGATGTAGCTAAGGATAAACATTCCATGCTATTTAAAAAAATTGCACAAGGACCATGTTTGCAGAGATACCCTAAAGTTTTTCATGCTATTCGCAAAAAAGAAAAGAAAAAAATGCTATAAATAAAAAATACTTAAAGACCAAAAATGAGGAAAAAAAAAGTACCTAATTTGCCAAAAACAAAATTAGTAAAATATCACTACTACGATTGACAGCAGCCAAACACTAACTAGTGAATCAGTCGGGAGGGAGGGAGAGTGACCACCGCCGCCGTCATCAGCTCCACATCTTCAAATTCAATACTCGGAGGAGGTGATTACAAATTTCTTTCATCTAATTCATCTTTTCCTTTATTAACTTCATTTCATTTCTATCATCATCTCAATAATAATAATAAATATATAATACCCCTAAACCCTTAAGCAAGATAACTGAATATATTATAAATGCTGTTATAGTAAGTAATTACTGGAGTAATAGATAATGTGGGTGCGTTTAGTTGGAGAAAATTTCTTGTTTTCTATCTCTAGTTTTGTAAAAATTTGGAAGTGAACTTTATCTCCACAAAACACTTGAAAATATAGAAAACGCGTTTAGTTGATGTTTGTATTCTCTATTTTGAAGAAGGGTAGGGAGGGTTGTGGGTTACAAAGGAAAAGAACTAAAATTTGTTTTGTAGTTTTCCTTGTTAAATTCGGAAATAGGAGATTTTGTGTTTTGCAAAACATTTTGTTGGAAAACGTTGATTTGAACGCGATTTCTGTTTCCTTGTTTTCCACAAAACATTTTGTAGAAAACAAGGGTGTTTTCCCCAACTAAACGCACCCTATATATATATATATATATATATATATATATATATATATATATATATATATATATATATATATATATATATATATATATATATATATATATATATATATATATATATATATATATATATATATATATATATATATATATATATATATATATATATATATATATATATATATATACACATATATATATATGTGTACATGTATACGTATATGTGTGTACATGTATACGTATATGTGTGTATAGATACGTATATGTGTGTATATACATATATGTGTGTATATATACATACATATATGTGTGTATATATATATA